>BLKM01000227.1:1330654-1370615 GCA_013340265.1 Coptotermes formosanus
ACACGACACCTCTCAAACGGAGGATGAAACCTAGGGCACATTCACACTTAACTGTATAAACGCAACCACGGTGTGTCCAGACTATTTCTCCGTGAGGATGGCCCTGCAGGGTCGAAACATGTAGGAGACTTTTACGAATAAAGATTATATATATTTTAGTGCATCAGTTGGTGTTTATTATTTCGTATTATCGTAGTAAATTCATCTACGTATTTAGACTTCTATCACGTGCTTGATTCAATATGGACCAACGTAATCCTATCCGTTGTTTTGTATGACTGTAAAACTTGGACCAAGATTCACAATTGGTGTCAAACACTGTTACACTTTGGTGTCACACACATTGTTTTGTATCTTGTAATTAATTACATTGTATTTGCCTCCACGTTTCGAGTGTTAACAGTCGTCTTAATGAAATGCAAATAAATGCAGCACGACAAGATTTTGTGTACTGTGTTGGTGTCGATGGATTTTGTCAAAGTAGACGTTCGTGCAGGTTATGAAAATGAAGAATTTTAAAAATAGACTAAGGTATTTTCGAGAACATTTCTAGTTGTGATTACACGGGAGTTACGGAAATGGGAGGAAAGAAAATGAGAAGAAAAGGGGACTGGGAAGATTGGCAAAGTTACTTAAAGTGTGCGAGGTATACATAATTTAAAATCAGTCCTACAGGCTGCCTTCCTACTCATTTTGCATTCAAGACGAAGTACGCCGGTACTAGCAAATGAAACCTCAGGTACAATAATTATTTAGATTGGAAGTGACACGTCACAGCAAACTACAGGAACTTGTTAGTTCTGCGCCAAAGCTCAGTTCACATTGATAAATGATATTGGAGAACACGCGGTCTCACAACAGTTATTATGACAGCTTGTTGTCTCCATGATCAACATATAGTGAAGTGTACCTACGTTTCGGAGGAGCTTTGTACCATTGTTATCATGGTGCATTAATGTGCTGACGTTTCAGAATAACCAGCTTTCCTGAAGTCCTTTAGTCCACTTTCGTAACTTCGGTTAACTGTTGTTACCAGTTAGCTCGGCGTAACGTCTTAGAAGAATCAAATCCTAAGCAATAGTGTTGTCAGAAGCCATAATCGTGCGTGGGTAGGGCTAACCATTTTAAAGCCTAGCGGTAACTTTACATACGAACAGGTTTAACATTAAAAAATTCTACGTGGTGCCCACATTGCGTTTATGTGTTTTGTACGGATCTCAGAACAAACAGCAACTTTTGCCTTATAAAACATTAAGAGATTGGTTTTTATAACCGAAGTGGAGAGTGTTTACAGCGCGGTACGCACTGAGTCCTTATATAAAACAGATACGCTTCATCTTTAAAGGGTTAACTGGTGACCTTTCAAAACTTGAACAGTGTTTTGTCGTACACCCTGTGGAAGTATTTATTTACATCGCGTTTATTTTTAAAATAGTAATTTGCTTAGCAAACGTGACGTATTGTGCCTTATTTGTCTTTGTGTAAAGCATAGTAATCCTAACCGGTGATTCGATATGTATGGCAATTAAATATCGGGACAGTTCGTAAAATTAGGCCACAATGCAAACCCTGCCACATCTTTCCGAATTCATTCTTAAATTAGAAGCTGTATCGATGGTTTAAAACACAAACATGATATCGCCTATATAAATTTACCGTACAGATGTACCAACACAATTCTCTGTGATTATATAAATTTGTTGTATGCAACAGTAGGCCAGGGGTGCCAAAATTTCGGGCGCAACGTCGCCATGCCGACTGAATTTTGCGTGGTGGCACTAATATTTCTGGCTCCTCAGTACGCAGCTTGCTTCATGTTACGCGTCTGGCGCCTAGAAATTTGAGGTGTCTCCTAGATTTTGTGAAAGTTTGTGCAACCCTGTAGTAAGCTATGTCTCAAACCTTTCATAAAAATTGTTGCTGGTCCTAAACATATTTTTGCACAAATATCCGTTAAATTTAACAGTCAGCGGTACAGAGTAATTGAGAATTTTAAAGAAATGACTATACAGGATCTCCGTTTGGGCGATGTAGTACAATTTGTAGCTATAAGTCCGTCGTTAAACACACTGTGCATCGAGTCAAGTCACTTCGAAGCGCAGTTTGTACCATGCTGACGTCGGCACAGCAGTAACAGAAAGGCAAGGCACGGAATCTCGTCAGTGTGAATGGCGCTGCAAGGTGGTTTGCTCACGTACCGTGTCTTAGATGAAGGAACGTGTGCAAAGGTAGCCAGCAACCCCACTGCTCTGGCATTAGACATTCGAATGGAAGCTAAAATTGAAACGGGTTTGGCGGGGGTGTTGTCGAGAGGGTAGGAGGAGGGGAAATTGGCAGCACGGAGCTTTTGGATGTGGATGAATGCTTTGGGGTTTGTCATTTGAATTGCAGATAAAGTGATACGTCTGTATACGCTCTACAGATGACGTGTATGCCTACCGAACGAATGCCCTATGGGACTGGTGGTGCTATACTTCCGGTGCAAGGGATGTCTGTGTTGTGTGCGTGCGCGCGCGCGCGCGTGTGTGTGTGTGATGCAGTCAGATTAGCTGGGTATTCCTTTATCAGCTATTCATAAGGGCGGCTGCAGAAGGAATCACACAGCTACAAGTCAGGTCCAAGTTGTGACCCCAGTTTCTGAAATCGTACATTTAACCTTTTAAAGCCTAGCGGTAACTTTAAGTACCACCAGGTTTAACATTAAAAAATTCTACGTGGTGCCCACATTGCGTTTATGTGTTTTGTACGGATCTCAGAACAAACAGCAACTTTTGCCTTATAAAACATTAAGACACTGGTTTTTATAACCGAAGTGGAGAGTGTTTACAGCGCGGTACGCACTGAGTCCTTATATAAAACAGATACGCTTCGTTTTTAAAGGGTTAATATAATGGAACAAGGTGAGAGGAAAAAGTGTTTTATGTCTCAGTGTGAAAGACTCAGCTGCCTTCAGAATCGCATCATAATGTTTGACGTCATATATATATATATATATATATATATAGTGCTAGCCGGGATAGCTCAGTCAATATAGCGACTCGCTAAGGACTGAGTGGTCTGGGGATTGAATCCTGGTGCGGGCGAGATTGTCCGTACCGGGGCAGACCTGCCCTGGGCCCACCCACACGCCTGTACAGTAGGTAACGGTTTTCTTTCCTGCGGGTAAAGCGGCCGGGGCGTGGCTCTGGGCCACCGAACCCCGTGTAGCGACGAGGTTAAAGAAAGAGTAGAGCTATATCTTATTTTATTTTACCTTCTTTTACCTTGACACATATAAAGTAAAGAAAGATCACATACAACACAGCTGTGTTCTATGTGATAATCTTTCAGTAAGTGTTTTACATTGCGTGGTGAGGGGTTTTAAAAAGCCGAAACATGTTGCAATATAAGGTGAAATATTACAAACACCTTTGTGTGTGTGACCGTTCATATTTCCTCGTTAACTGCAGTTCATATTTATAAAATGTTTTCACAATCAAAATGCTGTGTTATGTGCTAAAGGGTGCCATTTTCACAACTAATGCTGTCGAACGCGTCTTTCAGCAGTACTTTTACGCACGCGTACCAACTTCAGAACAAATGGCCTTATAAAATAAATTTAAAAAAAAAACTGAATGCCCTTTGCTGATGACACTGCACATGCATGTATGGACGACATGCACACGCATTATTTCCCTGTACAGTTATTATCGGAAGCTCTCTGTGTAATCCATGTTACTCACGGTTGGGAGTGGTGTGAAGCAGGCTTCGGGCTCTGCAGCAAGTGGGGTAGCGTTTTCGTTACACTTGCAGTGTCGGGCTTTCATTTTCAGCTCATTTCTTCCGGACGCTGCGACACTCCCACGCTTTGAGCTATTGTTGAGATATATTTCTCTCAGCAGCCCTCTTGTGCTACAGCACCCTTCTCAAGACGAAGCTTTTGGACAGGGTTGTCCAAACCTTCGAGGGCTTTTATATGTATAAATTACATAATGCAGGCTTAAACACGCAATGTGAGCGAACAGGTTACGTACTTGCTGATTTCCGAAGTCGGTAATAACAATATGGTGGCCGCAAAGAACTTGTGGTGTAAGAGCGACACTAGCGCTACTTGTGGTGTAACAGCGACACTAATGGCCGTGCCATGGCTCAGGCGGTTAGCCGCCGGCCTCCCACCGCGGAGGCCCGGGTTCGATCCCAGGGTCAGTCCAAGTGGGATTTGTGGTGGACAAAGTGGCACTGGGACAGGTTTTTCCTCGAGTTCTTCGGGTTTCCCCTGTCAGTTTCATTCCACCCGTGCTCCATTGCTAGGAAAAGGACAATAATAATAATAATAATAATAATAATCATAAAAAATAATCATCTTCATCTTCATTATAGGGTTGCACAATGAACATCATGGTCTCCTGCGGGGCCCTTCACTACGAAAAAGAAAAGCGACACTAGCGCTACTTGCCGTGCGGTTGTAATGTAATGCTTTGACAAATATGCAAGAATTGTAATTTTTCTGTTTAGTGCAAAGTATCTTGACGATCCTAGACATTCGTTAGTGCAGCGTCACGCTTGGCAACCACAATTTGTGAACCCCTGAACTTAGAAAACATGACAGTTTATACGGAGATAAGTTATGGATATTTCAACAAATCATTTCCAAACATTGTTTATAAATCAACTCATATAAACGTAACCAGCTAACTAACGCTGTGGAGCAGAGCCCTTTTTGGGCAGCTAACAGGTCCTCACCTGGTCAAGCAATTCCCCGCATTTTATGGAGTCTTTTTATTTGGGGGCGGAGGCTGCATGCCGTTTTTGTGATTAGTTAGTTCGACTGTCTGCTTTGGTTGTCTAACCAGGGGGCACCGCGTCGAGGCGAGTTAATTCACCCCCCCCCCTCATTTTATGGAACCCGAAGGTTCATTACCGCATTTACAAGAGTGTGCCACCTGTCCCTATCTTGAACCAGATCAGTACAGTCCAGGTCCTCCATCCCACTTTTGAAGATCCATTTTAACATTATTCTCCCATCTACGCCTAGGTCTTCCAAGTGGTCTCTTTGCTTCAGATCTCCCTGCCAAAATCCTGTATGCACCTATCCTCCCATACGTGCATTGTGCCCCGCCCGTCTAATTCTTCTTGATTTCATCACCCAAATAACATTTGGTGAGGAGTGCAGATATAAAGTTTCTCGTTATGTAGTCTTCTCCAATCCCCTGTTACCTCGGCCCTCGTAGGCCCAAATATTCTCCTCAGCACCCTGTTCTCTAACACTTCCAGCCCTCAGTGTGACAGACCGGGGTTCACTCCCGTACAAAACAACAGGCAACATTACGTTTGTGTACTGTTTATGTTTTTGAACTGGAAAACAAAAGATTCTGCACCGAATGATAGCAAGCATTCCCTGACTTCAATTTGCACTTAAATTCTTCGTGAACGGAATTTTTATTTGTTATGTTTGTTCCCAAATATCTGAAAATTTTCACCCTTTCAAAGGATTTATCATCTGTCTTTATATTGTGATTTTGTCCTGCAAGTTGGTCGCGAGACGTGACCGTATACTGTGTTTTCTGAACATTTACTTTTAGAGTAGTCTCCTTACTGGCCTCTACTAAAGCTTCTGTGTTTTTCTTTGTAGATAAACATGATAGTGATGAGATGTTATATGACCGATATAAGCTGGACTTTATATTTAAGCCACTAGTTTTTGACAAGTTTAAAATTCTAGTGATAAATGTAGTCCATGTGCGCGCTATGAAGGCGTATGTGGGAGTAGAGTTAGCTGTCCGTCCATTCTTAACTTCGGCACTGGATTGACGTGAATGGCGAGATTCACGTCCCAGCCTGTTTACCCCCGCAGCAACAGCCCTCCGTAGGAACTGAGTTTTATTCAGATTCACTTTCAGGTTTCGGTTTTTTACAGTCCTACATCAAAGGCCCATTTGTTACCCGAATTCCACATCGCATTGCATGTTTCTCATGCACAGCTTCCAACATTAACTTATGTTTTCCCTCCACCCCCCTCAAAACGTTACCCTCCCACCGTCATCAAAATTTGGTCATAATGCTTTCTAACAGATACAAAATTTAGGAGAACGCAAAATGTAGCCTAAATGCTCAACGTCTTCCTCTGCTACTAACTCACATCTCACTGTCCCATCACCTTTCCTTCTTCACTTCTGAACGCCGTACTTTGCCTGCAGCCTGCCTTTACCATAAGCACTGGCGGCTCTGCCTATAAATCTTCGAAGCACTAAATGTTACGTTTTGCCTTTGTCACAAATTTAGTATGTTTATATTTATTGCAGGGAGGAAATATAAAATTTGTCGCTGTGAATTTTCCCAGGAGCTAAACATTTCTCAGTTTTGTATAAAATTAGAGATAATAAATAATAATAATAATAATAATAAATACTGTAGAGCCAGTGTCGAATAAACAGAGGGAGACAGCTGATGGTCGCCCTACATTACCAATCTGTAGGAAGAAGAAACTCAGATAAACAACGTAAAAGATGGAAATGAAGCCGGAATATTTGTAAAGGCTTAAACCCTCACAGGAGGAGGAGGAGGAGGAGGAAAGAAAGATAAATAAGAATAAAGAAAAAGGAGAGGAAGAAATGACTCTGTCGCTGCATCCCGCACTGTCTTTTTTCGTTCCATCCTTCTGTCTCTCTTTTTTCAGGCTTTTGTTAATGAAATCAACAACCTCTTTTTGTGATTGTCAATATTTCTTCTCTGTATTGGTCACCCCTGTCGATTAAAGACAAGGAAGTTCCCTTTTTCTCCCCTGTTTCTCTCTTTATTCCGTTCTAACCTTTACTTCTTAGTGTTTTAGCTGCCATTTCTCATGCTACCTCTGTCTGTCTGTCACTACACTGTTAAGAACCTTAACTTTTGTAATATACGACCATCGCTACGCAACATGGCGACATGCGCAACTTTACTTTTACTCAAAGGACAGCAATAAAGTGGGAGGGCATCGCGAAGAAACGTAAATTTAGTTGTCTGGAGGCACGACAGGGAAATCCTTGCAGGGTTTGGTTCTACGTGTGACGCTGAGGCAGTGGAAAAGCTGCGTGCTTCATGATTGGGTGATGAAGTTGACCGTAGTCATAAAGTTGGTAGCACTGGTGCGTTGTATTCGGGAGTTTCTGGTTTCAAGCCTGAACACCGGACATTTGGACTGATGATATTTTAGAGTTTCTTGGATTTCTCCAGGGAAATGCATGATAAGTTTGTTATTACCATAATTTCCCTGCGACATACATTTGTGTACAAAGTCTGTGGTTTTATAATTTAAAAACTGCAGTAGTACTGATTTTCAAATATTGTGTCCTATAAATCGGACCCGTTATGTTTCTGTGGCTACGATGACTCGGTTGTGCACCATACGACTGAGAAATGATTCGGTTCCCGGAAGGGGCAAGACCGGTACTCGGGCACACCGAGCCGCTTTTTCAGTGGGTATCGGGGAGTCTTTTCCGCGGGGGTAAAGCGGCCGGGCTGTCAAGCTGACCACTGACAGCTTCTAGTCGTAGGTTGTGACATCCGATTCTGATGCATGAACAGCCAAATGAACAACTGGACCGTCAAAAGCATCAACATTATCAGACATAAGATATTAGAGAAGGCTGAATCATGTAGAAGTATACGTATCAGGGATTCACGTGTGTGTGTGTGTGTATTCTTGGTTGTTTTTGGTCAAATTAGACTAAAATTCCGGTGTAAACCTATTTTCTGACCGTTGTAAACCTATTTTCTGACTGTTGTAAACCTATTTTCCGACCGATCCTGCTGCCACGAACTCGGTACAAATGGTGGGTAGCAAATGGTTATGTCCGATATGCAGTGGGTCATCTGACGTGACGGACAGGGTGAGATAGAAATATGAAACCAGCCTCTGTACCCTCGGACGTTTCAGGCAGGTTTAAATAGCATTGACCCGCTAAGAGCGATACAGTGTTTCATTAATTAATGAAAGCCATGTTTTGCGCGTTATCCGGGATAGCTCAGTCAGTGTAGTGACTGGCTAAGGGCTTACCGGAAAAATTTTCCTCCCATCGCCGTACATTTTGTAGCACTGTGCTTCCTATTTGGGGCGTTCTGGGTTCGAATTCTGACCACATAAGGATGATCTAGACTGTCTTTCGTGGTTTTACTTAACCCTTCCAGACAAAAAACATGACATAATTCAATTCTGAAGCGCCTGATGATTGTGTAGGCTTTTTCTATCGTCCTGTGTTCAAACCAGGACCTTTCAGTTTCTGAACCTTGCTCCGCCCTCTGCTGAAAGAAGCGGGAAGGGAAGGAACCCGCTCAGCTAGACCAGACAGGCAACTGTTTTGAACCTATGTACAAACTGTCATTTAACAAGCCTTACAATCATTCCGTAGTCTGTCTTACGACAGATCCATAACTTCTTCCCGAGTTCTCCACAGAGTGCGATCTAGTGCTTCTTCTTTCAAATTCCAGTATCCTGTCTTTCCTTAAGGTCATCCAGTGGCTGTTTATGTCTTCTTCCTCGTCTTCCCGTCACTTCTGTGTTTCCTTCCATAACATGTTTTAAAAGGCAGTTCCTACGCAGAATGTGGCAAATCCATTTGACTGTGTGTAGGATGTTCCTCTTTTTGATTCTATATAATACTTCTTCATTTCTTCACATCATCTGTCCAAGTGATCCTCTTAAACCTTCTCCAGCTCCACACTTTAAAAGTTTTCGTTGTTTTCCTGATCTGCTTTCCGAAATGTCGAAGTTTCAGAAACATAGAAACTTCTCCAGATGTTGAATTTCACTAGTTTCTTCTTTTTATATGCACATAAAATTCGGTTCCTACCACGGGACTTACTGGACATTTGTATTTTATATCTACTTTGAAGCCCAAAATTCATCAAGCTATGTAAAGACTTCCTACCTCACAGAAAACACACTGCGTCTTTATTACGAGCACCAACCCGTTAACCTTGTGGCAGGAAATCATTTCTGTATATATTCAGAATCTTTGGAAATGCGTAAGTTCTGTGGGGAAAATTAAGCACTTTTGTATCAGTGTAGGTGCAGCATATAATCACCACTCTGTTTAAACCCTTTGAAGGCCGAACTTAATCTACACTGTATATAAAGATGATATACTTATAAATATACCTCACAAAAAACACGCATTTCTTCCATTATAAAACTAGTAGGCGGATGCTCTGTAGGGAAGTAATCATTATTTGTTGTTAGAAAAACACGAAACACGTAAACACTTTGTGTTGGCAAAGTGCAGTGATTCTATCGTCATTACATTTAGTACATACACTAATTACGAGTCGTAAATGGTTAAGCTGTATGATATATTTAGTCTGATTAGAGCAATACTTGCTTCAGATTTGTTTAAATCTCTTAGTAACGAGGGACATAAACGTGCTTCGTGTCAGCTTATATTTAGAATGTGACATAGCACACTGTTGCAGAGAGAACAGAAGCGTTGCAACAAAATGTGCGTTCCTATTATTCTTGAAGCTTCATTACAGCGACTTCGAGGAGTCGTTCCAGCCAGTTTACGGGCAGTCGACCGTATCAGACACCACATAAATACCTCAGAGGAAGCAGTTCCTCTAAGCAGATTCACGACGAAAAAAAAAAACAACTGGAGCTATAGTTTGAAATTAATGTACCTTTCGGAAATGCGAGCCACAGCTGGTACAGCAACCCTGAGTGGTTGACCTCGCGTTATATATGTGTTTTGGGAATGATTTGTTGTTATTTTCATGTGTCGTCCATGTGACGTCTTTCGCACGGTGCAAGATGATACGGGTGAGAGGCTGACTCAGTCTAGTGACCAGGCTAGGGTCTAAATTCAGATGGTGACTCACAGAAAACACACCGCCTTTGCATTATGAAGACTAAGTGATCATGTTGTGAGGGAAATTTCGGAATCATGTTGAGAACACAAATGCATAGCCTGAGACAAATGTGTTTTCCTAATGGTACAACATTTGGTTCACGTAGCCGTATTTTTCTACAAGTGAAATTTGTAATTTTACAACTTATTGAAATAAATCGAGTCCATAGGGGCTTCTGTGTGCCTAGGGTATTTGTTACTTCATCTAACCATTTAAAGCCCAATGGTTACTTTATGTACCACAACGTTTAACGTTGAAAAAATCCTACGTTCTGCCCACACAGTGTATTTATGTGTTTTGTGTGGATCTCAGAACAAACAGCGATTATTTCCCTATACAGCATTAACTGGCTGGTTTTTATAACCGAGACGGAGTGTGTTTACTGCGCGGTACGAACTGGAACTTTAAATATAATTCTACGTTCTGCCCACACAGTGTATTTATGTGTTTTGTTTGGATCTGAGAACAAACTGCGATTTTATAACCGATGAGTGTGTTTACTGCGCGGTGCGAACTGAATCTTTAAATATAAATCAGGTTAAATTCCGTCTTCAAAGTGTTAAGAATGTTGTATCAGATCCTGAAAGGATTTGTCCTAGAATGAGATCTGAAGACGCTGTGACTGATTTTATACAACACGTATAAGCAGGGTTTAATTATTGTTACGTTAAAATTATGATCCTGCATGCGACGCCGTGTACTTTGCTAGATGTAGCAATGTGTCGGAGGAGAGTAGTTCCTGCGTCTTCGGGTTAGCACTGTGTCCGTCCTTCTGCACGAAGTTCGACGCAACAGGTATGTCCAAAAGTTAATATCTTTCAACCAAATTGCACGGTGTCACACTGTTGAAGGCTGATATGTTTTACAGTTAGGCACTATGTGGTCGCCTCATTGTAAAGTTATTCCTGTCTACTCCGTGAAGGCATATAGGGGGAGGAAAGGTATAACTCCATTCTTTCTTAACTTCGGCACTAGAAGGAGGTTAGTGATCAACTTCACGGCCCGGCCGCTTTAACTCGGGAAATAATCCCGGTACCCACTGGATAGGAATGTGCGTGGAACCTAGAACCAGTGGACGTTTCGGAGATGGAAAGGTTTCTTGTTCTGTCGGGATTCGAACGGCGGACCGTCCAGCTGCTATGCCGACTGAGCTATCGCGGCTGCCAAATGGTGGAATAACAATGAATAATTAAATGGAAAGCGTTTGGAATGAATGTGAGATGCTGTTCCTGCGTTTACGTGGAACATGTGAGGAAAACAACGAAGAATGTGTCGGGAAAGTTGGCGCCCCATCAGAGGTCCGAGCTGTTACTTGCCGCTACGACCAGTTTGCTTCGCAGTTCTAAAACAGTCTTAACACGTTATGCGGTTTTTATGTGTTATTTACGACACATTCTAAAGTTTTTATTTGTTTCATGTAATTCTCGCAGTGAATAGCATTAACCGGTTGGGCTTCATTGTGGTGACTGTTAGTGTTTACTGTGCAAGTAGGAACTCGGGTTTTAAGTGCTTTTTAAATGAATCAGGCTTCAAAGAGTTGCTACCATTCGTACTAACAGCCATTGCACTGGTAGGTTTACTGTATCGTTTAGAGCAGTGAATGACTGGCATGGATATTCGGGAAGTGGGATGGGAGGACATGAACTGGATTGAGCTGGCTCAGGATAGGGACAGGTGGCGGGCTCTTGTGAATGCGGTAATGAACCTTCGGGTTCCATAAAATGCGGGGAATTTCTTGACTAGCTGAGAAACTGTTAGCTTCTCAAGAAGGCCTCTGCTCCATGGAGTTAGTTAGTTAGAATGACTGGCATTCTTGTATTCTGTCAGTTTACCTGTTTCTGTGAATCTGTGTATACATCATGGTTGAATGAAGTGCACAAAGCGACATACGAGAAGAACGATATCAGAACAGAGGAGAGAAAGAGAAAGATGAGTTGTTAACAAAAGTGCGACACCGACAAAGCTCTGGACCAATTTACTCTGATGGATAGACTGTTATGTGACATGGAACTACTTTCTGTTTCATCTGGTAATGCACTTTGTATACAGCTTCTCTGAGGTTACAGCATGCTTGGAGTAGAGACAGCCTTGCGGGAAGATTGTCCTGTGGCTTTCGCTGGAATAGGACTTTTGTATTGACAGAAGTATAAAGGGTTAAGAACTGGGGCGCACCCAGGAGGGGGTGCTGCCAGGCTACAGGCCGCTCTCCAGACCCCCAAAATCGAGATTTAAAAAACAGATTTTGTAGACACGATGATATCAGAAGCTTTACGTGATGTACCCTTCAACCGAAATTAGCCACGAAAATCAACTGATTACCAGTACGTTAGGATTTTGAAAAACAAATTAACACAATTTAAAAAACCAGAAGACAGGACACGGTTATGTGAGTCACTGAACATGTAGTTATATTCGTATGTATATAAATGCAGTTGCAGACAGCGTTATGTTGTACTTACAACATAATTTTTAGAACATAATTTTTAAATCAAACATAAATTATAAATAACGTCAGGGTCAGGCCCCCACTGAGGAAAAGCTGTGGGTGCGCACCTGGTTGAGAAAGACCGGCAGCACAGCTGGTTGAGTTAAACAAGTTAGTTCCTTGTAATAAATATGACTACATGTTTCGGCTTGACCTTGAACTGTCTGCAGCCCACAGTAACATTCATACTCAGAGATAAGTACTTGACTGTGTACACCCCAATGCAGGTTAGTAATTGAAGTACGGTTTCTTGTGTATACGTACATTAGTGTGGTCTGAAAACTGCAGCCACATTTATCGGAAGAAATTATCTTTTTCAACAAGAATCCGTTGAAGGTCTCTCTTAACACATGTGTACGTTACATAACACAACGAGATGTCCCGTTTTAAAGCTAATATTAAGAGGGCTCATAACTGAACGGTTGTGCCAACTGGGCAGACGGACGTAATAACTGGTACCACAATTGCTGCTTCGCAACAAACACGCTGCACCTCCAATGTTAGGGAACTAATTTCCATCTATTGTGACATAAGGCACTCAAACACACTGTGTGATAAAAGCTGGAGACTTTTTGAATATTAAGGCACGTGGTACATTTTTTAACATTTGGGGGCCAGTGGTTACTTTACGTACCTCCAGGTTCAACATTAAAAAATTCTACGTTACTACCCACGCAGTGTATTTGTGTTATTATATTCCTATAGGGAGTTAATTGATTGGTTTTTATGACCAAGACAGAGTGTTTACTTCGCAGTACGAACTGGATCTTTAACAAGGTTAATAGTAATTTTGCTCAGTTTATATCTCTCAGTGTTTAACCATTGTGCTTTGAACAGTTTAACGTGACAATTCAAAACATTTCACAAGAATAACGTAGTTAGAAGCCCTGGTTTATATGTGAAGGTAACTTGTGACGGGGCAAACTGCTGTAGATACTTGCAATTACAGATAAGTTTGAAATCCCATTAAATACCCCAGTGGGATGTGTAACTTTAGAGGGTACGTCAGTGCTCTTGATGTATGCACCTCTGGTTCATACTGCAGTGGCGGGTATGCTGCCTTACATAAATACGAAGTTTGCAATATTTCAGCACAAATCACGCATTATACATTCCAACAAATGTATTCTGGGTACTGAATATTGCGTTATTTAATTACTGACAATGCACAGTGCAAACAATATAAATTTTACTACAAATTTACATAAAATATCAATAACGGGTTACGTTCCTACGGCTTATAAAGTTTTACTGGAAAGCCCTTCTGTTACAACTTGTCATTTTTGTAGTTTAACTTTATTGATATTGTTGGCCAGTTTTGGTTTCTCTGCCGATTTAGTGTTGACGGTAGGGTGACTGGAGAATTACTTATTGGAAAGGATTTAGATAGAGGCGGTCGTGATCTATTCGAAAGAGCGTCCCAAAATTTTCCTGAACTGACTGGGTAAAGTCACGAAAAATTATAATATGCCGGTGCTCTGGCGTGAGATCTGAAGAAGAAAACTTCCGAATCCAAGTCTGCAGTGTCGCTGCTACTTTAACTTGCTAACGTCTTTTGTATAACCTATCAAAATCAAAATGTGGCTCACCCTTAATATATAGCTTGTCAGAGTCAAAATTTGGCTCATCCTTGTATAAATTATCGAACTCCAAATTGAGATTAACCTACGTATCTGTCCTATCATTTTGCAAGATTAACATGAATTTAAAGACCCAGTCCGTACCGCGCAGTAAACACTCTCCATCTCGGCTATAAAAACCAGTCAGTTAGTGCTGTATAGGGAAATAATCGCTGTTTGTTCTGAGGTCCACACAAAACACATAAACACACTGTGTGGGCAGAATGTAGGATTTGTTGAATGTTAAAACCGGTGGTATGTAAGGTAGCCAATGTGAGTTTAGGGGCTAAAGTATCCCCCGTAGTATATTTTACAGCATTTTGTCTTTTTTCTGGGTTTTCTCTACCCGTGCTGAGATGGTGGTCGTGACTGCGGCTGTTCATTTGTCAGATGCTGTAAAACTAAGCCTATAATCATCCCTGTAGCCTTTAAATATGAAGCCAGTGGACCTCTACAGTTGATACAGCATTGTTTATTAATTTGTATATAAATGAAAGGAAAACAAAACGTGCAGACTACACTTCACAAAGGGATAGCCGTATTATGTACTTTAGTCACCCCTTGTTTTATTTCGAAGCACATTAGCCTGTAGGTCCCTGCTGAATAATTCTGCTAGTAAGCCCCCCCCCCCCCAGCGAATCAATAACTGCGCCACCAGGATGCAGTACTCATTGGCTCTGGTTTATGCACGACCGGTGTCCACATCCGCATATCCGTGTGAGTGTATCCTGTCTCAACGCGACGGACTATTTTCGCGTAAGCAAGGTAGCTTAAATAAATCACGACGTCATATTACACCACAGCCTACCCTGACAGCAATATATGACTAATTGCAGAGTCATATTCTGTTATGGGACGTGACGCCCTGCAGTCTGGTATAAATGTACCGAGTTTTTAAGAGAATCGCGATGTTTGCGTCTTTAGGCGAGGAAAGTTATCCGTACTCGGAAAACCAGCGTAAGACGTAGGGAAGTGAAGATAGGAAACGGTTACACGACGGAGCCATGTGTGACGTGGGAACTTAGTGGGCCCCCAACAACCACGGAGGAACAAGTGTGTCGAGGCTGTGAAGAAGCAAGGGTTTTGCAATACCGCGTACTCCAGTTTCATGATCTAAAGCAAGCAACAAAGTACACATCCATGGGTCACAAATACATTTATTATTTTAGTGTTTGTTCATGTTTTGGACTTCTGGGTTTTCTTCAGGGATGCCTGTAAATACCATAAGGCGGTCCTCAAAACTGTTACATATTTTGATTACAATCAAAGCATATTGTAACCTCAACATGAGGTGTTATTAATGTTTTATTGTTTTTAACTGCTTCAGGATATATTTACGTATTATGCTTATTTATTTTATTGTAATCAAAATATATTTTGAGGACCTGCCTGCTTTGTGAAATTGTATCCCTAAAGATGGCTAAGGACGCCGAAACATGCAGCAGAAGTTAATTAGTGAATGTATTTGTGATCCATGAATGTGTATCTTTTTGGTTACATTATTTGATAAGGATAAGCACTCTTTTGCCGAAACCGAGCGTGAATTAGATGGGACGCTAAGTACAAGAATGGGGGGAAAACGATATCTAGAAATTGTAAGGGTGGAACGGCGACAGGTAGTTGCATATTTCAGCAGTTGGGACGTGAGTTAGAATGTGCAGATGGTCGGTCCACCAGGTCGTGCAGAAGTACAGCTTAGCCGAATGAAGGTGAGCCTATGCAGTGGGGAAAGACGGGAATCAGTGCAGTGGAATCCTGCGGAGGAAGTCCTCAGACCGCCGGCGTGCCAAGGTGTAAGGCAAAGAGCACGTGGAGTTCCTAACCTGATAGTTCTTTCCAGTTACTAATCAGACATGATGCTGAGGTGAAGATGAGAGATGTGACCCTTCCCTTGTATGCTAACCACGTGCCGCTACGAATTCGCTCCCTGTGTGGGCTGTGTGCCGCACTGCAACACTGACCCGTGGTGTATCAAATGTGGGGGAGGTTATCGGCCGTTGGCTTGGGCCTGCTGTGTTGTAATATTATGTCTGCGAATCAGCGTGAATGAAACTTTGTTTTAATCGGTTGTTACAAATGTCGTAATGTCCAATTATATGACGACATAGTCTGTATGGCTCGCAGGTTTGCTGCGTGATAAAACAGGTCATAATCTACGTTATCTACCCACCTACCTACCTACGTACCCACCTACCTACCTACATACCCACCTACCACCTATTATCTATCTATCTATCTGTCTGTCTGTCTGTCTGTCTGTCTGTCTGTCTGCCTGCCTGCCTGCCTGCCTGCCTGCCTGCCTGCCTGTCTGTCTACGTCCGTCTATCTATCTGTCTGTCTGTCTACATATGTAGCTGCCTATCTATATACACGTATATATCTCTGACTTAATACATACATGTAAAAGAATACTGTTTATGGCTGATTATGTGTACATATCTTAGAAAGGAAGTGCTTTAGTATAGCACCAACAGGTGGCAGTAGCGAAAGGCATTGAGCGGTACCTATGCTTGTGTCGGTGTTTCCCATCTCTGCCTGTGCCGAAGAGAGTTAGGTACTGTTACTGTTATTATTCGTTGAATTCGTGTTTATCACGTGTCAGTACATTCTAGTGGGACAGTGTGAATGTTGTCTGCGCAAACTGTAGCTGGGGTTGGAACTGCGAGATTCTCCTGTTCAGTTTACAATAGGCGCGCGTTTTAGGAGTAATTTTCAGAAACCTAAATGAATTGGTGCTGTCAGTTTATCGTTTCCACAGGCTTGTCCCCGTACACTCGGACCATCTGTACGGCTATGTGACGTGTCTGTCTGTAATGACCAACCGCCACTGGAAGGTTGCTAGAACGGAGAAATCAGCAGAAGGAATCTGGGATCTGTAAGAATTCAGTTGTGTTCGCCACCAACTTGCACCCTTCAAACAAGCCACGCTTGTAGAGTGGGGTGGGGGTATGTGTGGGACTGCAGCAAATGGTGCCAGTAATCTATAACTTCCTAAAGAGTACCCCAAATAAGAGGTGGTGGGTAAGGGAGGTATAGGACAAGCGGTTTTAGCAGAAAGGAATGAAAGCAAGGAGCAATGTTAAGGACGAGTTCACTTTGGCACTTAACGTAACTATCGCGATCACAGTAACTCAGTACATAGTGTGACGATCACATCAGTGACTCCAACTGTAACGCAAGGACGTGCGTAAATGTTACGGGGAGTCTCTAACAAGCAGGTTTCACTCAATGCTAAAGTTATACTGAGGTCCCTTATTAAGTCAATATGTATTATATGTATGTAAAATATATATTAGTTTATGGGCGAGTAAATGTTTGTACGGTGGCGCCTAGTATTTGTGGTGCCTCAGTATTAAATTTGTTTCATGTCACCCTTGTGGCGAGTACAAATTTGAAACTGCTCCTGAATTTTTGGAAACGTTGTTCACACAGTCTTAAATTGCCTCGTATTTTATATAGAACAAAAATAATAGTAATAATAATCATAATACGTAAGCTGTTGTAAAGAAAAGCTTTTAGTGCGTATGTGTCAATTGCAAACACTCGAGGTTAAGCCGTACCGTCGGAATCACACAAAATTAGAAGCACGCCACCCTCTAACATCAAAGACAGGGTGCGTTCCCAGCATTTGTGTGCTGTTGTTCGCTAGGTTCATCATTCCCCATCCTTCAGCACTCCTTATTGTTTACAGTGTATAGATGTGTATTTATATTTACGATTTCATGACGCAATGAACTCTACGACGTGCGTCATGTCGGAGTTCTGTATAATATATATGAAACTAAATAATTGTTATAGTACACTGAGGGCTTCATTATGGAGTCACACTTAAAACAACGTAAATTTTCGTGACGCACAGCAACAGTTGATTTGCACTCCTCGTCAGATAAAATTAGAGTGATCGGATGGAGGAGGATGAGAAGGAGTGGGCATTTAGCGCGTGGGGGAGAGAATAGATGCGAAGACAGGGTTTTGGTGTATGTACCTGAAGCAAACAGACAACTCGGAAACCTGGGAGAAGGTAGGAGGATAATATTAAAATGAACCTCAAGGCAATATAAGGGGAAGTAGTAAATTGGTTTTACTTGGATCAGAATAGAGACTAGTGCGTGACTTATGTAAATATGGTAATGAAACCCTTTTTTGCGTTACAAACGTGGAGTTTCGTGCATGACTGAAGTAAGTGTGGGCTTCTAAGGGAGGAGTCGTCCCCAGGGGTTTGTAGCGACTACAGCGAACGTAGGGGAACTGTAACATCTTATAGAAAACTTGTGTTTTGTAGAGTAAGTTGTGCACATTTTGCTTAGTTTCTATTCATTATTTTTAAATAAATATAAATATTGTAGACTACGGATATAGTAGAAATACAGTATATTAATGCAGGTGTAATATAAAAATTAATGTGTCTTACATTTGAAATTCTTAGTCACTTCTCACCCGGAAAGTAAACTTGTGATTACGGATAGGAATGTCAGGTGGCAGTGGTAGCTGAAAACTGTTGTTCTTAAGTAGGTATTGCAACGAGGATCTTATCCGTGAAAACAGTTACCCGTGGGTAGTAGCACTGCTGATTATGCCAAGCCTTTTTCCACAACTTTTCAAATTTTAGACCTACTGATTCAGCGTGATGTAGTGACTTCATAGTGTCCCCCAGTGGCTGTACTGTAGGAAAATGGATCAAGGGAGGGATTTTCTGTGTAAATCATAGCTAGGATGGAAATTGTTAAATTTCACGTTTGTAGTGTCAACGGGACTCTGTAATATAATTATAATGTGTAATGTTTGTTACACTAAGTCTATCGTGAACCTGACTTAAGAGGGGATTGGAGAATTGGATGGAATTGAGATGGTTTCAGGGGGCTGTAGGGGAGAGATGAAGGAGACATGGACGTGCAAAGTGCCGCAAGGAGTTTGTGGGCGGGGGAATAAAGGTTAGGGTGGGGTTAGGAATTATATATATATATATTAGATCAATTGTGCGCGGATATCGTACAAAGTTTTAAAAGCCTCTTTTTAATATCATAACTGCGAGAGATATGCGTTAAGTTTCATCTTTGTCTTTCGTTTAGTTACTTTGTGATTTGCGATAGTGTACTGGTACGCCACTGTCACAGCAAACACATTAGAATCTAATCAGCTGTTAGACCTTTGACGCTGATTATACGTCATAAGTAATTATCCTTATTGCTTAAAGAATCAAGTTTCAGGAAATAAAATTTAAACTTAATTATCTATAACTCCGAAAATATTTTTATAATTTAGAGAAATGGATAAAGAAGTAATCGTATATTTGTAAGTCACCAGGTTGACAAGGTGCCAATGGAAAGGTGTGTTCACATCACCTTAATTACTTTACATTACCCTTGTATAGGATGAATCTCAACTTACGTTATCATAAAAAATGTATGATGAATTTAAACCGTAAATTTTCAGAATATATTATACGGTAATAACAGTGACATATTAAAGCGGTGTTAAAACACCTGTAATTGAAGTGTATATCATTTTAGTGCTTCCAGATAGAAATATAAGAGTATGTCAGTGAAGTCAGCTCTCGTGGGGTGTATAATTTTGTGTTCCTTGATACGTTTTTCACTTGAAGGAATGTTCCTGATGTCGACAGTCCTGTGTTTTCTCTGTCATCTGCCAGTGAGTTTCTTTCCGTGGAAGTGTATAGGTGAATATATATGTAGATATACATGCTGAATCCCCAGTTGTTGTGTTGGCTCCTGTACACCGACAGGACTTTGGAAGTAAACTTTACAGCGTACGAGATTTCCTGTGATTGATGGATACTGTCCTTACTTCTATATATCTTCATCACAATGTGATGTCCCACTTAAAAGTATTTCCTCGCGTTGTGTTGTGTTTGTTATTCTTGATAATCGAATGTGAGTTTGGGGATGACTTAGGGGTACACGGGTTTTCCAAAAATCGTGTGTAGCGACCTCAAAATTATAGGCGCCAGAAGGCGCAATTTCCATACTGAGGACCAACATATATTAGCCCCCATCGTAAAAGATTTAGTCACCCGGGCGACCTGGCGTCCGGGATTGGTGAACCACTGGGTTAAGTGTCATGAGGTTTGTATTTAGTAACGTGATTTTAAATCTCATTCTCGCCAGCACGTCTGTCGCCACCGTCTTATGATTGTCCTTTTCAAATATTTCGTGATCTTCCTCGGAGACAACTTCCGCGCCAGAGTAGTTTTAGCCGCCAGCGTCGAATTTTAGTTCTGCTTGTTTCATTTTTTTCCAGCATTTCGCCGTCCATAGCATCTGCATCGGTTAAGGCGTCGGACTGAATTAGTCCCTTCTTTCCCCTTACCCGTGGCCATCCGCATGAAGTTGCATATCCTTATGTGCTGCGTAATGTTAGGTGCCGCGCCTCAGAACCGAACAATACGCGAACATTATCCCGAGGACAGTTTCCGGACGTAAGGATGTGGAAAAGAGGAAGATGGAGAAAATTGCTTAATTAGAATCCTCATGATATGTATTGCACGTCATATGTGACCCTTATAGCCAAGAGGAAATTGGCTTAAATTTAAATATTTATTTCGTACCGCGCAGTAAACACAATGCGCCTCGGTTATAAAAACCAGTCAGTTAATGCTGTATAGCGAAATAATCGCTGTTTGTCCTGAGATCCACACAAAACACATAAATACACTGTGTGGGCAGAACGTAGAATTTTACAAACTTAAACCTGGTGACACACATAGGGTTTAAATGGATTACATTCTTTTAAGTACCAACTAAGTGGACTTAGAATATATGATACAATAGTCACTTTACGCGGGCATGTTTCGGCGTAACCATGCCATCATTAGGAAGTGCATGGCAAGTTTAAAACCGTTAACAGTGAAATGTATTACATCTACCTAGTGATACAAAATCAACGGAATAAATAAGCTTTGAACTGTTACTTCGCCAGTTACGTTGTTGAATTCCGCACACACGTATCCGTGTTCTGGACTGATTCTGAATCCACGATCCTAGTGGCAGTTAGGAACAGTGGCAGTCGAGCTGCCTGCCATGTGTAGACGGAGACACTGCAGTGGATATAAGCGACAGTGGTAGCCACAATGACACGTGTTGTGGTTTCCAGCAACTCTGTGTCACTAGATAGCAAACCAATGCCACGCAATTTTGTGCCACTGGACAGGCAGACAGCGATTGGACCCTTTCTTGCGAAATTGCAGCAGAATGCCTCTGTTTTCCTTCACGATAACGCAGTGACTTTTGCTGTCGAGTTGATCTTCCCCTTCTTCCATGTTCTATAACCCCTAGCATCTTGTCTTTTCATTATTTTCTCCTTTTCTTTCAGTTCCTATTCTTTATTTCTTTTCAAAGTCTGTACTCTAGTTACTTATTCTGTCTACGCAGTCTTTACCTGTTTGTTGTCTCATCTGATTCTATTTTGTATCACTTATTCCGTAGCAGTTAACTCGCCCTGTCTGTACTTACATCCCTACGATTTATACAGTCATTTTTATGTTCGTAAAAATCAAGCCTGTTCACTTGATGCAAATGCCTTCTTGTATCTGTGGGCGCATGCTTATTGCATGTACAGAGTCCATCACGCTTTGGGCCCAATCTCAAATAAGGAAAATGAAATTAGATTTTATACGATTTTAATTCAGTGTGCCAGAAACTGAACTGACGTGCTCCGCGTAATTTTGTCTGTTCCATGTATATTTTAACATCGCTACAGTTGGGCGTTAACAGGAACATCTCATCGATCGCAGCGCTGTTACAGATATACGGGGAAGTACTAACTATCTGAACCACCCTGTGCGCATGCGCTGTAATATGAACTGTTACGTTACGCGTATTGTCCATTCTGTCTTTCCTCTTTTTATGGAAAGGATAACCCGACAATGTGTGCTTGTACAATTTATGTGATGTACGCCTTATAAGTTGGCACTCTGCAGATGTGAATGCAACTTCATAATGAAATCAAATTGCAGTATAACTCACGGTCTGTCCAACGAATCATTAGTGACATCTACGGGCATAGTAAGGTTTTAAACCCCATTCCTTTCTCGGAAACTTGGCACAAGAAACGGAAAAGGAAAAACTATTTGGGACATCTGCTGCCATCCCTAACTCGCGTCCTTCCGCAGAGAGTTCGCCCTTCTCCCATCCAAACACACACACACACACACACACATATCTGGGAAGTGTAATTGGAATTTTGGTACAGTCTCAGGCTGTTTAGTTGGCAAGAGAAGACAAAGGAAAAACAAATTGAAAAGAAACCTCAAGTACGGGTCTGAGAGGTAATTATGCTCAGCTCCTTTTTCTCCCCAAGGCGTGACTTAATTGGATGCCCATGCCTGCCTTAGTTCATGTGACTTTGGGCTTATTCAAACCGCGATTTCTATACGTTCGTATGTTTTAATTTGCTATCTCATTCAGCTTCACATTCATGGTTTCTTACTTGATTAGCACCGTTCTTTACGGCGAAAATTTCGTTTTATGTATTTTTTCATTTTAACCCTTTAAAGACGAAGCGTGTTTTACATAAAGACTCAGTGCGTACCGCGCTGTAAACACTCTCCACTTCGGTTATAAAAATCAATCTCTTAATGCTTTATAAGGCAAAAGTTGCTGTTTGTTCTGAGATCCGTACAAAACACATAAACGCAATGTGGGCACCACCTAGAATTTTTTAGTGTTAAACCTGGTGGTACGTAAAGTTACCGCTAGGCTTTAAAAGGTTAAGCGATGTATTTCTGCTGTACGTTTCTGTGGTAATATATGGTCCAGTTCAAACTGAAGGATGGAGAATAAGAAATAATGACGAATTGGAGAAATTAATGAGAGGGAAAGATGTAGTTAAATGCATAAGAGAACAGAGGATAAAATGGTGGGGACAGCTTAACAGGATGGAAACAGCAAAAATAGTAAGGAAGATTACGTAATGGAATCGCATAGGAATGAGATCTAGAGGATGTCCAAAAAATAGATGGAAAGATGAAGTGCTAAATGATTTAAAGAAATTAAAAGTGGAGAACTGGATATATCTCGTTAAAGAGAGAGACGCCTGGTATGAACTGGTGCAGAAGGCTAAAACCCACAAAGGTTTGTAGTGTCAGCATAATAATAATACTACTACTACTAATAATAATAATAATAATAATAATTTTCTGTAATGCTTAATTATTCAGCACCCTATGAAGGTACACGGCGGCGTGGAGATGTAGCTCCACGTATTCTTAATCTATACGCGTGTTTAAGCGGGAGGTAAGCGTCATGCCCCTGCCGCTTCGCCTCCGGAGAAAGACCCGTCAATGCCCGTTGAATAGGAAACTGTTTGGGCTCCAGAGGTTGGCGGGACGTTTGCGTAACGTAACGTAATGTAACGTAACGTAACGTAACGTTGCCTTTGTTTTGCCCGGCATCGAAACGCGATTTGTCAGTCGTCTCAGCCCCTAGCCTAGTCGTCACACCGACTGCGCTATCTCAAATCTATAATGTATTTATGAAAGTTTGTTATGCATTTTCACAGAGAACTGCGCTTCTGCTTTTCAGGTTTTGACCCCCCACCCCCAGTCAAAACTCTATACCTTTGGTCTTTCAGGTCCACTGTAGGTGCCCCGCCCGTCCCACCTCCCTCTTATTTGATCATCCTGATAATATTTGCTCAGGAGTACAAAGTGTGACACTACTCAGGGTACAGCTCCCTGTACCCTCCTATTACTCCTTCTCAGGTTCAATTCCCTTCTCAGTAAGTTTTCTTGAACACCCTGTACATTTAAGAGTCGAACTCGGTTATAACGTCATGAAAGGGACTGAATATTTTGTGTCGTTGTAAACGAGTGTCGTTTAACCGTGGAGTGTAACGTTATGGTTAACAGTGAGGAATTAATTGGTACCGCACAATGTCTGACTGTGTAGGCATGGTGTCATACGAACCGATGTCGTTATAACCGGGTTTTACTGCATTTACTGTAGTATCAGAGACAAAGTTTTTACACCCACACAAAACAACGGATCGAATTCTGTCCTACTCCACAACTGTGTCTGCAGGATACAGTTTGATATTACCCTTGTGTGGTATTGCGTTTAGTTTTGTGTGGCTCGTTGCTGGGCCAGTCGGTGTGATAGTGGGGAAAATTGCACAGTGAGTAAGTGAATAATTCTGTTCGTCACCTAACATTTTTCGATTTATTGGCCCATTTATGACATATTTCCTTTTTGTATTTTTTAATGTGGACATTAGACTTTGGGCGGCATATGGGAGAGAGAGACACTAAAATGCGTCTTAAGCAATTGTGCTGTGGAAGTGTTGTTTGGGTCCATCCGGCTCAGAATAGGGACTGGTGGCTGGTTTTTGTGAACACGGTAATGAATCGTTGGGGTTCCATAAACGTCGGAGCATTTCTTGACTAGCTAAGGAACTGATAGTTTCTCTCGAAACATTCTGCTTCATGGCGTCTTGATACTTTATGTGAGTAACGCGGCAGCGAGCGAGCAACATTCACCGCTTTATGAGTCTCTGGAATGCGCACGCCACGGTTAAAAAGCCATCGGATATGGCTGGCGGAAAGACATATGTTATACAATGCAGCACGTTTTATGACTATTTACATAGATGTAAAACTGTGGAAAAAGAAAATTATGGTACTGGTTTTCTTATATTGCCGTTGATTACTGTGCATTATTTTGTGTGTCATGACCGTGCAAGTGTTAACATTTTGTGACTAACTGTTAATTGCAGTGACATCGAATGGTCTGCTGGTTAATGGAAACTAAAAACATTGCCATGTAATACTACGAACTGACGCTCGAGTGGCTGTTCCATTAAGGATACTGGCTGGCATGTTGCTAATGTTCGTTTCAAATGACTTTACACCGAATGAAGTCCGCAGCTGTGTCATGAACCCCGTGAATCATGCGGGTCTCGTGGATAATACGTAAAATCTCGTTTGTGCTGTGTAAGATAATTTAATGTTCGTTATTTGTTCGGAGAAATGTGAGAAATTCGTAAGTAAATTATGACCAGAATTTGAAGTCGTCGAATGTTAATTCGCTAGTGTATTGCATCCTTGGACCCCCTTGTTTTGTGTATTGTGAGTACAGAATATTCCGATATGAATTCAATTTTCTGTATATGTTTGTTAAAGTAATTTTTCAGCCGGGATAGCTTGGCTACGGAATGGACGGTCTGATATTCGAATCCCGGCAGAGGCAAGGCTTTTTGCAAGTTCATACCAACTAATGCACTGTTATTAGTGAAAATGTTCTTGCATTACAAAACTTTGTTCCGACATGTTTCGATCCCTGTTGGGATCATCTTCAGGGATACTTTTAAAAACTAAAATTACACGTACAGCGTGGTAATATCTTGTTATAAGATGTGCATGAAACAGATTTTATAACAAGACATTACCACACTGTACGTGTAGCTTTAGTTTTTAAAAGTATCCCTGAAGGTGATCTCAATAGGGATCGAAACATGCCGGAACTAAGTTTTGTAATGTAAGAACATTTTCAATAACAACAGTGCATCAGTTGGTATGAACTGCTACTGGCGCAGTGATTACGCACGGTATGAGTAATATAAAAACTGCATAAATTTTTCTCTTCTCAAAAACCGCCCAGCTCGCTCAGCTTCCTGTTCAATGGGCACAGAGGTTCTTTCCCGGGGTTAAATCGGGCGGGGCGTGAAGTTGAAGCCGACGTTAGGAATGATTGGAGCTGTACCTCTGCTCCCGCCGTATGCCTTCATGGCGTGGCCGGAGACAGCTTCCTTTTAATAGAAACTTGTTTATGACCTTTGCCATTTCCGATTGATTTATTTCATATAACGACTTGCGAATCTGTATTTTAAAACGTTAAGTCTGTGTGTGTATGAAACAGTGCAGGACCTTTGATAATGCAGCGACAGTACTGGCAGACGCCGTGGCCATGACACATCTCGTGTAACTGACAACGTATCGCGTTTCTCACGTGAAGAACTGTCTGTTGTGTCGCAGATCCTCGGCATTAGGCTGGATTTACTGGGAGACGATATGGACAGGTGCAGTGGATGGAATGAAGGCTTCATTACCGTCTGCCTTTCTCCCTATCGCTAGCTTAAGAGCTTCCATCATCCATCATACAAGACAGACCAATATTTTCGACTCTGCATCCAAGCGCCCTATTCACAACCTCCCCGAGTTTAAATGTGATACCAGCAGGGGGTTGGTACATCGGTCAATATAATGCCTTGGTGCATCGTTATAGGGTTTCTTATACAAGGTGAAGTTAATTTAAAAAAATAAAATGTCTATCATTTGTTATGGTACTGATATTAATATCATGTAGTCAGATTAGGAACGTACGGTAATGCACACATAATAAGCTGAGATTTATTTTATTTGCGACGGCGTACTCAGTTTGAATTTTTCTTCCCCGTTATACTTTGTAGATCGCACTCTGTAGAATGCACAGTGGCCTTTCTTTAACCTTTAGAGCCTAGCGGGTACTTTACGTAGCACCAGGTTTAACATTAAAAATTTCTGCATTGTAGTGACATCGCATTTATGTGTTTTGTACGGATCTCAGAACAAACAGCAACTTTTGCCTTATAAAACATTAACAGACTGATTTTTATAACCGAGGTGGGGCGTGTTTACAGCGCGGTACGGACTGAGTCCTTATATAAAACAGATTACGTTCCCTCTTTAAAGGGTTAATCTTTCAATAGTGTTGGGGTTTTAAACACCAACTACGTCCCAAGACGGAAGGTTTTTAAATTTATGTTAGCCTAATATATAGAAGTGTATTGACGGCCGCCCTGTGCACCGACGCCGGCCATGTGTGGAGAATTAAAAGTCCGTGCATTGCACCCAGTCATGCTCTGAAGGGTTTAAGCAGAGTGTACCTTTGTATCTAACTGATGCTAATTTCATATTCTGACCTGTTTCTGCCTACTCTTTGTCGGTGTAGAGGGCATTACTGCACTTGATCACACTCAGACACAGACCACAGTCGGTAGGACTCCTCTGGACGAGTGATCGGTCCGACGCAGAGACCTCTACCTGACAACACGCGACACTCACAAGAGACAGACATCTATGCCCTCGGCGGGATTCGAAGATTTGTAAAATTCCTGCCTTTAAAAGTCCGTTCGGTGGTACAGTATCGTTGTGCAAACAGACGTTACCGTATTTGTATGATGATGATGATGATGATGATGATGATGATGATGATGACATGACAGTAATAATAATAATAATAATAATTATTATTGTTGTTGTTGTTTTCAAACATGTGGTTACCCATTCCAGTACCAGTATCAAGTGTGTATGCAAGTCTTGGTGCACCGCCTTCAGTACTCAGTATAAAGGCCATACAGGTGTGTGTGCGTGCGCGCGTGTGTGTGTGTGTGTATTGCTGTACAAACAGTTCTCTGTGTGAATGCGTTTTCTGGTGTAACATCCGTCGTGCTTTGTAATGCTGTTATTTCACCAGGAGCCACATGGTTTCCTAGGGGGGAGGGACCACCGCATTTCGTTCGGCACCCCCTGCACCCCGCAGAATTCTCTTTGTATAACTGAGCGATCTATGTATATATATATATATTTCCCTTAGTGGATGGATGCACTTTAATCCGCGGACAGTAGCTATCATCATCGACTGGACCATTGTGTGTGGTCGTCTAAATAAAGGGGGACGTAATCAAACACGCGGGTTTGGGAGGGTTTTGGATTTTGGTGGTCACAAGGTGTCCTGGACAGATATTGTCCGCGTATAATGACCGGTGTTGTTTGCCATATGCAGTCTGCCGTATATTTATAGCAGAACGACGTGTGGGTGACAGTTTGCTATTGATTATTTTACCACATTGAAAGAAGATAATAGCATGAAGGTACCGAGGAAGATATCGGGCCTAACAGGAAGGGACTAACACTGTGGATGGAGAAGACTGCGTCACGTGGCGCGTCATGATTCCTACTCCTGACGGAGTGTTACTGGCTTGATCAAACCGTGGAGGATGAGGTAGCTGGGGTATGTGCGTATGGGGAGAATAAAAATGCATACAGAATTTTGGTGCTGAAACCTTAAGTGAAAGAGGCCACTTGGAAGACTTAAGCGTAGATGATAGGAAGATATTGCGTGTACAAGAAGTATTGAAGAGATATGGGTATAACTGGAGAGCATGAATTGGGTTTATGTATCATAGTATAGCCTTTAGCGGCTTTTGTGAAGACGGTAATGGACCTTCTGCTTCCTCAAAAAAAAAAAAAAAACAAATTGTTATATAGCCGAGGAAATGTGAGCTTCTTAAGGAGGACTCTGCTGCTTGGAGTTAGTTATGACTATTTCACAACGCTCTTTCAATCTCTGTGTTTACCTATCTTGAAATAGCGTAGGATGTTTTGTTTCAAACTCGTGTACAGAATTTTATGGGCTAAATGATGCAAATCCCGAAGTATAGCAGGTAAAAAAAACAGTCCCATTACAGGCCTGGACAGGCCCACAGGGTTCCCCCCAGATTTCTAGACAATTGGCACATGAAGGTGGTAAGGTTGTCAGCCCTACGCACTGGCCGCTTCTACCCCCCAGGAAATATTCCTGGTACTCATTTCTGTTAGAGGCTGAGTCGACCCCAGGGCCATAGTGCGACCGACAGGATTATGCCACCATCGGGAATCGAACCCGCGACATGCCGGTTTGTAGCGCAGTGCCTCAACCCACTGCGCCACCACGCCCCCCCCCCGAGTACTGGTACTAATAAGTACTAATAAATACTACACCTGGATGGTGTATTAACGATACAGTATCAGGGTTCGCTCCTATCCGTCATCGTCATCTGTCATCATGATTCCACCAATCATCATTAATCGGTTAGTTTATTAGGCGCTTTCGCAAAATTGCGAAAAGCGACTATCAGCTTCATTATGTATGTATGTCCGTCCGTCCGCATGGAACGACTCAGCTCCCACTGGGCGGATTTTCATGAAATTTGATATTTGACGATTTTTTTCGAAAATCTGTCGCGAAAATTCAAGTTCCATTAGAATCCAACAAGAATAGAGAGTGCTTCACATGAAGGCCTGTGTGCACTTGTGAAGAAGTGTTTCAGGCAACAGTCGTAGAGAAAATCAAGACACACGTTTTATGTTCCATATCTTTTTTTCCGAAAATCGTGCCGTTTATGAGATAATATGGAAACATATGGTAAAGCCAGACAGGCCACAGATGACAAGTAATACGGCGCATGCGCTTTGCGTGCTGAATAACTAAGGCTGCAGACACACACTCGGAATATGTACTACTTAGTGCTTTTCCACAGCAACAGTGGTTACGCGAACGTTATACGTACGTTGGCCGTCATTATGTTCTTTACGCGGTGCGTAACGCAGGGATGCTGGCCGAAACACAGCCAATAGTTCATTGTGGTTTAACATCGCTTGCTGATAATCATTACGGCTTTGCTGCTGAGGGCACCAGTTCATTTCATTTGTGGGCACGTACGTTGCGGTTAGGCCATTTTATACGCACCACCATCCTTCTGAACACGAGTTCAAGCCCTTGCATGTGACGTTCGTTCAATTTAATAACTCCAAGCGAATTTGACGTAATTTATCCGAACGCAGCACGTGGTAGAGACCGAAGAGATAATTACAGTCGAAACGTCGTCGTAGTGGAGAGCATCAACTGGGATTGCCACGGAAGGAGCCGTTTTCTGGTTGATTCCTTTCCGTTTTTTTCTGCCGCACTCAACTGAAGTTGAAATTGATAGTAATATTCAAACTTCAATATAATTTTGAAATGTTAGCACTGAGCCCAAACATGAGGGTTAATCAAACCAAAATGTTGAAAGCGAAAATGGAGACCCTACTGTGTGCAACTGTAGGCACAACGGCGTTGTTAGAATGTGCGATGTGTGGCAAATCATACGTATTCCATTTTCTGGGCAAAATACAGGGATAGTTGACGTCACAGCAGGCAGTCTGCATGTCACTTCCTTGCTAATAAGCGTAAACACTCGTCATAAGTCGAAGAGTTAGAATTCGCAGTCGCCTCTATTCGACCCAGTTCTGAGGCACTTCGTCGAACCAAATACATACGGCCTTCTGGCTGGTGACGTCATGTAATTCTAAATAGACGCCAAGTTTACAGATGAATCTGCTACTTCCATCTTTACCACATAATGGTACGTACGTACCAAACTACACGGCGTCACATCCCGAACGATCATAATTTTGATACTCCGTCAAAGTCGAACTTTTTTGTGTAGTGTAATTCACGTAATTGAAACCATGTCCCTGCGATTCGCTTTAATATTATCCTGTCACTCAGAGATCCGTTGGAAGTGTAACATTAAAGTAGATCATAGGGAAAGAGGGTGTTAGGATGGGAGGGGATATAGGTGGCTTAGCATCGTGTTCAGTGGTGGCGTTTGGTATGAACGATGTTGAAACTTAGCAGTCCAGTAGAAGGACGTTTCCTTTAGTTGTAACTGTGCGGTGAGACTAAATATTTAGTGCAGAAGTACCAGATAGGCATTCTTTACCTGCCTATGGAGCATTCGCAAAATGGTAAATGGCAAAGAAAGGAGCCAAAGCTCTGGGACAAAAGTCCCTCGGTGTCACTTCGTCCACCACAAATCCCACATTGATTACCTTACAATGGAACCCAGGCTGGTGCAGTGAGAAACTTGAGCTATGGAAGGATGAAAGAACTGTGGATTTTACTTACAGTGTATTTGTGTGTTTTGTGTGGATCTCAGAACAAACAGCGATTATTTCCCTATACAGCATTAACTGACTGGCTTTTATAACGGAGACGGAGAGTGTTTACTGCGCGGTACGGCCTGGGTCTTTAAATATAATTCTACTTTCTGCCCACACAGTGTGTTTATGTGTTTTGTATGGATCTCAGAACAAACAGCGATTATTTCCCTATACAGCATTAACTGACTGGCTTTTATAACGGAGACGGAGAGTGTTTCCTGCGCGGTACGGCCTGGGTCTTTAAATATAATTGTACGTTCTGCCCACACAGTGTATTTGTTTGTTTTGTGTGGATCTCAGAACAAACAGCGATTATTTCCCTATACAGCATTAACTGGCTGCTTTATACAGCCGAGACGGGGTGTGTTTACTGCGCGGTACGGACTGGGTCTTTATCAATAATTCATGGTAATCATTGGGTGTGGTGGGTGAAGTGGCAGTGGGACAGGTTTTTGCTTTGAGTACTTCGGTTCTGTACCCTCCGTTACGTTCCTCCAGTGCTCCATTCTTATCTTCCTCTCCATTTTGTTCTTACCAGAAGGACAAACGGGTGAAACCTGAAAACTTTAAAAAGCAGTGCTCCTTAGGAAATTGGAGAGCATTGGAGAGAAGGGTACTTCAGCTTCTTTCATAGTCTTTAAAAGGTTAATTAGTCTGTTAATTATGCAGTATGTGTTAGTATGTTGGTTCCTATCTGTTCGTTTGAATGTTTTATGACGCATGGCGAAGTTCCACGCCGGAAACAGCGAAGGCGTCCCCTTTGACATCAGTCCAAGCGAATGCCATAATAAAATAAATGGCTCTGTGTATGAGTTTACTCATACACAGAGCTGTGTTTTTGACAACAGTCCCGTTTCTCTATAAACTGTTGCCGACATGGTCACAGCTGTTGTGCCGCCCGGTCCCACCCAACATATGTCGCCCCCATAAACAACACTGGAAATGCTACCTCCCACACTTCCTCGTGTTTCCTCTTCACCCTTGCTGGTCTTTTCGTACGCATGCTTCTCCTCTGTTCAATTTTCTTTCGCCATCTCATTTTCTCATCTCCTTCTTCCGCCGATATGATTAATGATTCTTGAATCTCGCATTGATTTTTTTTCTGGTTCCCTTTGCGTGCTTTCTCTACTAGTTGCTTGGTATGGCGATTGGTCTAGGAACATGGTTTCGCCTGTTGATATAGGTAAAGGTAAAATTATCTTTGCGTGTAATTAATGGCATGTGGAGGATTGGAGGTATAGAGCCACGTATTTTTAACTACGTCTCTAGATTCAGGTGAGTGGCCCCACACCCCGTCTATTTTACTCCCGGCGAAAGAGACCTAGGTAGCGATTGGCTAGGCGGCTAGGTGAGCCCCAACTTTTGTTCTAGCAACTTCTGGGGCAAACTAGGTTCCTTCACCTGCCAGCGTAGTGTGCTTACCGACTGAGCTACTCCTTATCTGATAATGGACATTATAGATTTTTAATGTTGATCCTATTTTGGTGTGTTTGCGTTGTGCGGAAGTCGTGTTTGTGACGTTTCGGAGGAACGTGTTGCCGCCATCTTTAAAGTGGAATTAAGTGGGAAGCTAGAGGGTTTAAGTTATATGGTCCAGCTTTCACTGGAAGCTAAAGGACAGAAACTGCAATGAAGTTCTGCCAATGTTCATTAGCCGTGAATGACGGCGAAATATTGGAAGTCATTGCAGAATAAGAATTACTTACAAAGCAAAGCTCACCCCATTACATGATTGGGGAGACACTGAGGGGTGACAGAAATGTAGCTCAAAGCCATTGGAAGCCTGGGCGCTGGGTGGAGGTGAAGTGGTGAAATACAGGCGCCGGCAGCTTTACGCCCGGGAAAGAGACCCGGTACCCATTGTACAGGAGGCTGGGTGGGCCCCAGAACCGGTCTGGACACGTGTGGAATATCTCGCCTCCACCGAAATTCGATCCCCGGACCGTCCAGCCCGTAGCGAGTCGCTATACCGACTGCGCCATCTCGGAAGCCCGTAAACCACTTTCCTTTATCCGTTTACTTGGTCACGCTATCGATTGGGGGCGGCCGCCCCCCGGCGGGAGGCACGCTGTGGCGCAGTTGGTTGAGTCATGAGCTACAAGCCTGTAGGTCGCGGGTTCGATTCCCGATGGTGTCAGTAGAATTTTTCATTGACGTAATCCTTCCGGTTGCAGTATGGCCCTGGGGTCAACTCAGACTCTAACAGATGTGAGTACCAGGAATATTTCCTGGGGGGTAAAGGCGGCCGGTGCGTAGGGCTGACAACCTTACCACCTACGTGTGCCTATTGTATGGAAATCTGGGAGCTTCAACCTCCTGGAACCCTGTGGGCCTGTCCAGGCCTGTAATGGGACTGCTTTACCTTTTCCTATCAGTTACTGAAGTAATGCGTTACTGTAGGAGTGTAGAGTAATTCAACAACAGCAGCAGCAGCAACAACAACAAACAACGAAAACAGCAGCAACAACAAACAACAGCAGCAGCAACAACAAACAACGACGACAACAGCAGCAGCAACAACAAACAACAACGAAGACAACAGCAGCAGCAACAACAAACAACAACGAAGACAACAACAGCAGCAGCAACAACAGCAGCAGCAACAACAAAAAACAACAACGAAGACAACAACAGCAGCAGCAACAGCAGCAACAACATCAGAAACAGCAACAACATCAGCAACAACAACAGCAGCAACAACATCAGCAACAGCAACAATAGCAGCAGCAGCAGCAACATCAGCAACAGCAACAATAGCAGCAGCAGCAACAACATCAGCAACAACAACAGCAGCAGCAACGACGACGACGACGACGACGACGACGACGACAACAACAACAACAACATCTCTTCTCTGGTCAATATGTTTGTTCCGAAACGAAAGTATAAAAGGAAAAGATGTTAATGGGGTGTAAAACTCGCGTATAATCAATCTCATGCTTGTGTTTTCTGGTATATAAATATACGAGACCTGAGTAGCCATTGTCTGCAGTCAGGCGCCATGGTTGGCCTGTACTTAACGTGGCACAGTAGCTATTCTTTCCTCGAGCCCAGTGCTGCCTCTATCTCATTTCTCTCCTGATTCTATCCCATCAGATCTCGTCGATCGCGAGATGATGGGAAAGTTCAATCAAGCAACCGACTGAAAGCGAAGTACAGTCACGCTCAGAATACACAACACCCTGCAGTAATTCAAGGGAGTTATCCACATCTGAACATGAGGTTTCCTCTTCAGGTTTGCTTTATTTAATACAAAAGTTTCCTTAACCCTTTAAAGACGAACAGTATCTGTTTTATATAAGGACTCAGTGCGTACCGCACTGTAAACACTCTCCACTTCGGTTATAAAAACCGGTCTCTTAATGTTTTATAAGGCAAAAGTTTCTGTTTGTTCTGAGATCAGTACAAAACACATAAACACAATGTGGGCACCACGCAATATTTTTTAATGTTAAACCTGGTCGTATGTAAAGTTACCGCTAGGCTTTAAAAGGTTAATCTGTCTGTACTGAAACCGCAGAACAGTGTGATAAATCAGGCAGTTCTTTGTATTCTGAAGGGCCTGCATTAAATATAGAGCCGACCGCTTCTTTCCTTATCCATTCCACTTTATTATTCGCTGTATCTTTCAACGGTACGTGTTTTTGCCAATCAGCGTTGTTAAATGTAGAAACGATAAGTCAATGTATGTATCTTCACCAGTTTTTAACATCATACAGTAGCAGGTTATTGAGACGCCGGTAGGCGCTCAGCTAGTTACCAAGAATGCAGCGTTTCCTGACGCCCCAATATTCGTTACCGTGTTCACAAAAGCCCGCCACAGGGCCTCATCTTGAGGAACTCCATGCAGTAAATTAAAGGCCGGTCAGTTAGCCAGTAACTTGCCAGGATTGTATGGAATACGGAGGTCATTAACGTGTTTATGCAAGCGTGCACCAAAGCACCTGTCCGGCCCCAGATAAATCTCGTCCACACCTTCCCACCCTCAGGGTTAAGGAAGACCATCGCCATTTGTACTCCTGGACAAATGTTATTTGCACAATCACACGATACTGGATGAAATTAGGAACTGTGTCTTAGCACGCGTGAGGTAGGCGATAAATGTGATTAAAATGTTAGACACACAACCAGGGAAAAATATGATTTTTAATGTTCCAGTGTTGGTGCGAAGATAATACTGAATTCGAGTTTTAAGAAGCGGAATTTGAGTTGTAGCACTTGCTTCGTCTGTCTTAGGATAGGGTCGGTGAATAGAACTTGTGAACACGGTGATGAACTAAAAGTTTATTCATAACACCAACCAATGCACCTTTTATGTATACACGCGCTGCTTTACATCGATGCTACATGTTTCGGCGTCATCTACAACATCTTCGTGGAACTCTACACCAGGATTTAAAACTTACTGCAATACAACGGATTACAGCAAAGTAGTCATATTATATTACGGTATTCTTGCAGCCGTTGTTAGCCTGTGGCTCTGATTAAAATAATATTTATAACATATTATGTATTAAATCAGTAAACACTAATACAGCCAAAGTCGGTTATAACGTCATGAAAGGGACTGGACATTTTGTGTTGTTATATCCGAGTAGTGTAACGTGATGGTTAGCAGTGAGGAATTAATTGGTACCGCAGAATATTTTACGCTATAGACGAGGTGTCGTTTAAACCGGGTTCGACTGTGTTATTACGGCGTTTTCATTAAATGGTTAAAAACTTTGTGTTTGTGCGTGACGTCAGGCTTCCGCTGCGCTATAAATGAGATCTGCTCTCTTCTGGGATGTTACGCAGCGTAGAGTGGCAGTTCTGCACACACGATTACCACTCTACACTGCGTGACATCCCAGAAGAGCGCATATCTCAAGTACATGTCTACGCTGTAGTTTTTTCTTTCTGTGTATGGAACTTGCATTTGTTGATGGTATGAAAAAACTTTTACTTCAAAATGTATGTAATAAATAATATCAAAATAAGAAAGAACTCTTTGTGTTCCACAGCGTACTGTTGCTTGTTGTCTAGCTGATCGGTCATTGCCTTCGGAAAAAGGTCTCTTACTTCACGTAATTTTGTTTGTTTGTTTGTTTGTTTTTCTTGATTCTTTAGTTTGATTTATTTTATTGTCGCGTTGTAAACAGCTTAGAGTCACCAAAGCAGCTAAGCAAGGATTCTAAGAATTTTTGTCTGCTAAATGGTGGGCTTTGTTCTTGGAATCCATTTCCACATGTCAGAACCTGTGAATGCTTGTGTCACTGCATTTACGTAAAGTTTCACTGCTACAGTGTCCATCTGATACCCAGAAGACGCTTCGTGTTCCATAGGAATTTTCAGTTAGATGTAAACAGTCAAGTTGGTATAATAGCGAGAACAAGGATGTTCAATTCAGACAAATATTTTACTGGTGAATGCTGTAATTTTGTCAGAGGTAAACGCCACTGATATTTGTTTTACAAGTGTGGGGGTCGAATTTCGTTTGAGAGACAGCTGTATTGCCACTTTACTAAAGCTGTATTGTGGCTATGTTAACGCTCTAGTACCGATCTATTCGCGAAATTTTCTTTCATTTTGGTCAGTTCTACGCAGAAAAGAAGATTAAGTCCATCTTTAGCATGTCTGTTAACAATACTGGCCCTTCGTAGTCAACGATACACCGCAATGGTTTATAACGTCTGAAGTCGGTGTGTCACTGAACTTTTAACCTGTTAATCGTAAATAAATATGCTCTGCGTTTTTGTGTTGTGGAATGTATCAACTTGCAAACAAGAGAGGCACTGTGCGTGTAACATAACATCGAGGTGCTTTCGTGCAGTTGTTGTAATGGAAAAGCAAAAACTGCTACACATTCTGAATGTGTGTTTGTAGCCTTGGTTATCCAGCACGCAGGGCGCATGGGTCGTATCTTCCAAGTTTCTCGTGCGCTACCAGCAGTTCGCTTCTCATGCTTACTGCGGGGCCGCGGGGCCAGTTTCCAAGATGGCGTCGCAGCAGGAGAAGGCGTTCTGTGTGCTCTCCCTTGGCCACCCCGTTCGCCGGATCTAACACCATGTCATTTCTTTCTTTGGGGGTTCGTTAAAGACAGCGTTTACATACCACCATTGCCCATGTCCCTCAAGGAACTTCGTGATCGGATAACGCATGCACTGCAGACCATTACAGCGGACATGCTACACCGAGTCTGGGTTGAATTTGATTACCGTGTGGATGTGTGTCGTGTGACCCAGGGTGCATACATTGAAGGATTGTGATTAACGCATGAGAAAGTGAACAGTTGCCGCTGCTGACGGTGTACGTTGTGCCCATGTAAGGTGAGAATTAAATTTCTTGTTAACTTTTGAAACCGCACCATTCTTTTGTGCATATCCTGTATTGTCATCTGTGGCCTGTCTGGCTGTACCACATTCCACTGCATTATCTCATAAACGGCACGATTTTCGGAAAACAAAAGTTATTGAACTTAAAAAGTATTTTGATTTTCTCTACAACTTTTGTCTGGAACATCCCCATTCTAAGAAGAGCTGAGCGAGATGTTATCGTAAATATAAACAGGTCTTCATGTGGACTGTCTGTTACTTTTGTCACATTTTAATGAAACTTGAATTTTCTGGACAGATTTTTTTTAAAAAAACCGTCAAATATCAAATTTCGTGCAAATCCCTCCAGTGGGATCGGAATTGTTCAATGTGGACGGACAGACAGCCAGACATGAGGAACCTTATAGTCGGTTTTCGTAATTTTTGGAACGCACCTGAAGCCCATTATTTGGAAACTTGTCTAGAATTTTGTTCAATATCAATATGCGTACTGCAGTTCCCAGAAATGAGGCACCTCCTTTTAGTCTGGTACCTGAGTACCAACTTTTGGGAGTAACTTTCTGCGTCGTTTTTCAGAGCTATGTATTCCTCCGAAACGCATATACTCAACTACAACGTAACGGCACCGAAATATATGTATTTATTGTCTAAGGTCAAGTAAGTTCTGTATTCGGACACGCTATACATACTTGCGGCATTTATTTCCGGACAGAAAAGCAGGTGGCTTCTTGCCCGGAACGTAATGGAAATCAGGAACATACTGTATGCCGACATTCTATCAACTCTACTTCTATTTGAGAGGGCGAAAAACTTTTCTCTTTCTCATCCTTCCCCCCCCCCCCTTTCCACTTCTCTCCATCTTATTTTCGTCCGGTTCTTCTTTTTATTTTCTACTTTCGGTTTCTCGTCTCGTGCCCTTATTTCGTATTCAAGACGCTGTCTCCAAGTCCAATTATTATGGAGGAACTTTGGGGTGAGGCAAAGGGAGAATGGGCCGGGGAGGGTGAGAATACATGTCGATACGGGGAAGAATGGAGGCCCCCCCCCCCCTTCGCTTTTAGATATCAGGAAAACGAAAAGACCAGCGCCATGCAAAGAGTAGTAGAGCCTACAGAAAGTATTTATTGTTCTTTATTTTTGCATTTTTTAAATTTAAAAAACCGTGAAGAGAAAATAATAGAAACTTCATTTGACGGATTTAAAGAACTTGACTTATAAAAATTATGTGTTTACATTAACCTTTTGTGAAATATGGATTTTATTTTAAAACACGCAATTTGACTATAGCTACGTATCAAAGCTTATAAGAAAAGTGAGTTGGGCATGAGAAGTCGTTATTTTTGTTATCCCAGGCAGGTTGTGCCATCGTGAACTGTTTATTGTTTCTTTTCGTAGCTTATAGAATTGGCGCCAAACTGATTGGGCATAGAGAATGTTTTTTTATAATGCTTTCGTCTTTCGTTGCAAATTTTCAGTGAGGCCTGAATGGAGTTTTTAATTTTCCTCTGTACTTAGTTTTTCGTGCCGTCTGCCTGATACGGAACACTGACGTACGTTACGAAATTTACTCCATACCTTTTCCACTATGTACTGTAGCCACAGCTGTTAAAGCAATGTGCAGGAATTGTGGGGAGTTACTGGACGCAATTCGAGTCCTAATTCCCAAATTACTCTTCGACTGGTTCAAACATACATTTCAGTTTCTTAATTTGGTTGTTATTTTGCTACGTTGTTATTTTATGTTGTAACATTGTTAAGCAAAGCAGCAGTATCCCGGACGAAGAACGGGTACTCACTGCATGCAGTAAATCGCTTTGCACCAAATTTCTTACCCCTTTAAAGCCTAGCGGTAACTTTACATACGACCAGGTTTAACATTAAAAAATTCTACGTGGTGCCCACATTGCGTTTATGTGTTTTGTACGGATCTCAGAACAAACAGCAACTTTTGCCTTATAAAACATTAAGAGATTGGTGTTTATAACCGAAGTGGAGAGTGTTTACAGCGCGGTACGCACTGAGTCCTTATATAAAACAGATACGCTTCATCTTTAAAGGGTTAATGGTTGCGTTGACATGTTTTAATGCCGGTGGTTTCAGGATTCCGTCGCGAAGTGGATCAGATCTGCGCTGTTCTGGGATGTTACGCAGCGCTGAGTGGTAGTTCTGTACCGACGGTTCGGGAAAACGTATCGGTCCCATCTTCAAGGGTCAAGAAGTCCAAGAAAAATGAGTCTTTTTGGAATTTATGATCCTTGAAAATTGCATCGATAGTTCGTCCGTAAACGTCGGCACAGAATTTCCACTCTACGCTGCGTAATATTCCAGAAGTGCGCAGGTTTGATGTTTTAATGCCTCCACACGCGGTAACCATTAAATGTGTGCAGTGCTTGTTACCGCTTTCAATAGCAGTTGAAGTGAATGCGATTAGCTAACGTTAGGGGGAAAATAGTGCCACAGTGAAACTGAATTTACTGCATCCCAAATTGTGGGTCGCCGTCACAAGGAAGCGGCGATTTTACGGGTTGTAAAACTCACACTACAAAGGCAGGGGACAGACCGAGTTCAAATAGGGTAGCTCGAATCGAAACAAATCCAATTGTGGTCACATAACTGTATTAACAGTTGCCCACCCTACGTCTCATTAATAACACTGTGAAGACGCAGCACAGGGCACCGCGTGTTAAACCATATTTGAAACCTCTTGGGAATAAAATTCCTTATTTTTAAAACTTCTCAGAAAATGCTATTGTCCGAGCGCAGAGACCCGGACACAGGTAAATAGCCGTTGACTTGCCACTATTATACAAAAACACTAATCACCAATAAATGCACAAAGAGAGTTTTATCATCAATCATAACACACTCCTATATGTTTCGACCCTGCTGGGCCATCTTCAGGGAGAACGTTTTGTTATCGTTACACTAAGGTTGCACTTTATAGTTGAGT
>BLKM01000227.1:1371007-1392809 GCA_013340265.1 Coptotermes formosanus
GCGGTCCGGGCCCGGACCGCAGAGAGTTCACGCCTCCAGTACACAGTCAACAGCACATTCTCACTCAACTATAAAGTGCAACCTTAGTGTAACGATAACAAAACGTTCTCCCTGAAAATGACCCAGCAGGGTCGAAACATGTAGGAGCGTCTTACGATTGATGATAAAACTCTCTTTGTGCATTTGTTGGTGATTAGTGTTTTTGTATAATATAGTGCACGGACATGGAACACATTAAATATGTCACTATTTATTTATACCCTCGCAGTGACCAGCCTGCCGGCCATCTTTTGAACGAGATGTGTGAACTGTTGGAACTTAAGGGACAAACAGGAAGGACAGACAGGGAGGAAGGCGGAGACGCGTGGTGATGTGGCATGCAAATAAAGTGTATTGTAACGGAATTACAGAAGGAAATGAACGTACGAAGTTTCCTTGATGGTGTGAAGAGATTTCTACAATTAATTTTCAACTTGAATTCTCTCATGAATGCCTAATCAGAGTTTCAAAAGTGTAGGCCATGCCGTGGCTGCGGCGGTTAGAAGCCGGCCTCTCTCCGCGGACGCACGGGCTCCATCCCACATTAGATTAACCTTTTAAAGCCTAGCGGTAACTTTACGTACCACCAGGTTTAACATTAAAAAATTCTACGTGGTGTCCACATTGCGTTTATGTGTTTTGTACGGATCTCAGAACAAACAGCAACTTTTGCCTTATAAAACATCAAGAGATTCGTTTTTTATAACCGAAGTGGAGAGTGTTTACAGCGCGGTACGCACTGAGTCCTTATATAGAACAGATACGCTTCGTCTTTAAAGGGTTAATTCATGTGGTATTTGTGGTGGACAAGATGGCAGCGGAACGGGGTTTTGTCCGAGATATTCTGTTTTCCCTTGTCAGTATCATTCCACCAAAGCTCAGTATTCGTGCCCCATTCATCTACCATCGATGTTCGTTCATTTTGGCAGTGAACACAGAATTCAAATGAAACGTCCTTCTCTATGCCTAGCACAACTGAACAGAGAATTGTCTTTAAAGTTGATTATGCCTGGAGTTGCACCACAAAATCGTCCAAGAAGTAGGTTTGTGTATCTGTTGCTAGAATTCCCAGCGTGGACTGAAAGCGTTTGTCCGTTGTTTCACGGTCTTCTCATTATTAATTGGATTGTTTTGTGCTGCAACATGGGAATACTCCCCAAACAGCGTATGTAACCTAGCGGTTATTATACGTACCGTAGCCATGGGAAAGCACAGGTCTGTTGTGTGTATTATGTTGTCGCGTGTTTCGCGCGAGAAGGGCCTATCTCTCACATACACACATCTGCATTTAACATATTCTAAGCTTACTCTGAATCCTGCGGAATTAGCCAACACTACATAACGTATGCTGTAATAATATTGTGTTTTACATATTGTAATGCGGATGTATGTAAAGTACACGCGTTATTCTGTAATGCAGCAAATTATTTTTTCAGTTATATGGCATGTTTACTGCAATTTTGACGTATGTTTATAGTTTATATTCATAGAAATAACTGTGGCGCATATAGTTTATTTCCCCTTGATTAATTTCCCAAAATTAAACTTTGTGTTTACACGACATAACTCGTTAATCTCTCTCTAAAACAATTTATTTCCTTCGTTTGTAAAAACGTCACTTTGCCGTCTGTCTGTGTGTGTCTGTCTCCCTCATTTCAAATACGAAATATTTGACCGATTTTTACGGAACTTGACGCCATTAATATGCCACTAGAGGACACCCCAACATCAATACGTACTAATGTCCTCCAGCTAGTAATAAGAACATACCGGGTGTGCGAACTTCTGAGGTGGAAGCGTCTGTAGCATCACTTAGTACTTCCAGATCGTTAAATGCTACATTGTAGTAGACTTCGTAAAATTGTGCAACTATAAACAGACAAGTTGATTCCTATACAGTCGAACCCCGTTATAACGACATCGGTTTATACGACACCTCGCCTATAGCGTCAGATATTCTGTGGTACCAATTAATTCCTCACTGTTAACCATAACATTATACTCCTCGGTTATAACGACAGTTGTTTATAACAACATAAAATATTGAGTCCCTTCCATGACGTTATAACCGAGCTAAACTGTATATAATTGGACACTACGACTTCAAAGCGTGTGGGGTAATATAGGTATAGATCCACGCATTCTTATGCCAGACAAGTAGGCAATGAATGGGCGGAGGGGTGTCTAGCCAGATTTACCTCTTAGCCCCTTTACATACCGGTGCCCATTGAGTAGGAGGCTGGGTGGACGTCAGAGTGGCCTCTCGGGACGCTTGGGTGAAGAGGAGAATTTTTTTACCAAGAACCAAAAGGCAATTCGTCTTTCTCCCCGCTTGCAGAACATTGAACTTACGCATCTGCTGTTCGTACGATGATAGGTTATAAACACACGTACCCACACGTACTGTGTTGTGAGTCAGCCATGTTCTAGATCTGTGGCGTCAGTATCCAACAAGGACAGGCGCCTCCCTAGTTGCTCTCCTCTTACGTAGATCGTAACAATTGCGGCGTGATGCTGCTCCGAAACGTCGGCAACAGGGCGTTCCTTCACATGAGCCCAAAAAATCGGTACTAGCATCAGCAGAGGTGGTTTTCACCAAGTAAAAAGGCCAAGAGGGGCTTTGGATAACCGATTATGCGGTTGGAATTTCTCCCTAATTCTTCCTGTAGCGCATGCGCTTTGGTCGCGAATGGTTACTTTACTATGAATGGAAAACGTGGCAGCCTAGTTATAACAACTTCGCACATTTGCTTGTGCAGTGTTTATAGAATGTGGAGATTGGCGATGATAGTGAATGTCACTTATGCAGTGAGCGTTTGAATTTGCATGGCGGTGATTATAGACCAGGACGTGATCTCTTACTAATTTGGAATAAGACTGGCCACAATATGACATAATAATAATAATAATAATATTATTATTATTATTATTATTATTATTATTATTGAAAATGACATGTTTGGAAGTTATTCATCATGCCATGAGATCATATAGAAGGAGTGGTGCTATAGAGCCACTGATTCTTAATGCCAGCGTTAGATCGAGTTCGGTGATCAGCTTCACGCCCCGGCCGCTTTACCGGTAGGAAAGACGCCCTCTGTACCCATCGAAGAATTGGCTGAGTGGGCCCCCCTGAGCCGGTTGGGACATACTGGAGAGAAGTCTCTGGCTCCTGTTAGCTTGCACCGTGCCTGAAATTAATAACAAGCTGGCGGCTGTCATTGCGTTATGCAAGGTGGTGTGTGAGGGCATGGAGAAGAAGGCGGTGGAACTGAAGATCACTTCTTTCTTCACTGAGTTTTTTGTCTTCCCCTTTACCACGTAATGCACGTCTTTCGATATCAACAGGAAAAATATCTTAAACACAAAAGGAGCACCAATAAAAAGTATTAATACAACAGTAATAATGACGACGACAACAACTACAACAGCAACAGCTACCACCACCACCACCACCACCACCACTACTACTACTACTACTACTGCTGCTATTGCTGCTGCTACTGCTGCTGCCGCTACTACTGCTACTGCTGCTATTGCTGCTACTGCTGCCGCCGCTACTACTACTACTACTATTGCTTCTGCTACTGCTGCTTCCGCCACTACTACTACTGCTATTGCTGCTGCTACTGCTGCTGCCGCTACTACTACTACTACTGCTGCTATTGCTGCTACTGCTGCCGCCGCTACTGCTACTACTACTACTACTGCTATTGCTTCTGCTACTGCTGCTTCCGCCACTACTACTACTGCTATTGCTGCTGCTACTGCTGCCGCCGCTACTACTACTACTGCTGCTATTGCTGCTGCTACTGCTGCTGCCGCTACTACTACTACTGCTGCTGCTATTGCTGCTACTGCTGCCGCCGCCACTACTACTACTACTACTACTGCAGCTATTGCTGCTACTGCTGCTGCTTCGGCCACTACTACTACTGCTGCGGCTGCTGCTGCCACTACTACATGAATTAGGGACAGTAGGTAAGAATTACAATGATGCTGTGTAAATGAAACATGTAGCACACGAAAGTTTCGAGATACAGTTACTGCACTAGTTACTGCAACAGAAACGAAAAATAGAAGTGCAAACCGCCTGTCCGAAGGACTTAAATCGGAGAGGGCTAGTTGCTGTTTGGTGCAGTGACTTCTGCCTTCCAGCTGCTCTCTAAAAGCGGGAAGTTTGAAGTAGTCTGTTAACCTCAGAGGGGATAATTTCAAGACGTAAACATTCAAGGGCGGGGGGATAGTATTAAAATGTATATTGTTAAGGCGTGGACAGGATTGATCTGTTTCATTATAGGTAATTTTGAACATAATACAGTAATGCGTGTTCGGGAAATGTCTTAACCGTGTGCGCCTGTCAGCTTGTGAAGATTTCGTGATCTTGATCAGTTCAGTGCCGTTACGAAATTTATGAACTCGAGTCTCTGTCGAATTTTAACAACACGAATTATTACATAAAAGTGTTATTTTTGAGACACAGTCCGACGTGAGTTTAGGAAATGCGTTACTCGCAGTTAGAATGCGATGCGGTGGCATCCTTGCCTGCTGACAGTGAGCAAATTTTATGTTCAAATGCGATCAGGATTTCCTTTGTACGGTATGTATTTTATGTGCAGCATAACTCCAATTATCCGGACGCGGGTTATCCGGATCGGCTTGGCCCTTTAGGTAACTTTGTCGAGAATTCTACAAAACTATTTTAGCCTTTAAGTTACTGGTTATCGGATCGAGTACAGTGCTGTAAAGTGTTATGGCTGTCTAGAACTTCAAATCAGGTGGGGTCGAAAGGTTTAGACGCAGGTACATACTGTAAATAGAAACAGCCGAAGGGGTTCCCAAATTTTGAATTATTAATATTATTGAATTATGAAATATTAATATTTTATTTGTACGTGAATAAATATGTAGCCTATAATAGACGTTTGTAGACATTTTTTCCACTTTAAACCCAATTTAGCCTATTTTCAAAGAAAAATCCAACTATCTGGATTTTCTGCATATCCGGACGGCTTTCGGTCCCAAATAGTCCGGATAATTGGAGTTATGCTGTATGAGAATATATGGTCCCTCGCGAGATTTCGAAGATTGTCTTGCTTTTGTGTTCAGGTAGAAGCGGGGAAAGCTTACAGTACGTACACTATCCCTTCCCATAAGCTTACAGTACGTACATTATCCCTTCCCATAAGCTTACAGTACACTGTCCCTTCCCATAAGCTTACAGTACACTGTCCCTTCCCATAAGCTTACAGTACACTGTCCCTTCTCATAAGCTTACAGTACACTGTCCCTTCTCATAAGCTATTCTTGAAACATTTTCAAGTTAATATTTGGTTTTCAGGCCCAATGAAGTATAAAGATGATATTAAGGTAATAACTTGTGCTTACCCATGTTTTTCTCATACTCCACTTCATCCATTATTTTTTATTTTCCTTTCTCCTTCTTTTCTCGTATATTCTCTTTTATTTTGCTCCACCTTGAACCTATTATCTTCTCCTTCCTTTACCGTCTTGTTTCTCTCCTTTTTTTCGTATTCATGCTTTTTCGCCTACAGTTATGTTACACGCACAATTACCTTTCAGGTTCTGAAGAAAGTTGTTTTGTAAATTTCAGAAACAATCGCCGGCTCAATAGCAACTTTGTGTCCTGTTAGTCATTCAGTTACTTTGAATATTCAAGTCTTGTGTGACGTTTTGCCACTTTTGGAGCCGCTCTCTTCTGGGATGTTACGCAGCGTCAAGTGGTAATCCTTTACCGACGTTTCGGGACAACGTATCGATCCCGTCTTCAAGGGTAAAGAGGTTTAGATACTTTGTCCCGAAACGTTGGTAAATAATTGCCACTCAACGATCCGTAACATCCCAGAAGAGCGCAGATCTGATCAGCATCGGGGCGGAAGCCTGACGTGAATTTTGTTGGGTCGACTGGTGAATAACTACTGACATGTTGAAGGAGCGTGTTGCTTTCATGTTCCGCCTAAATCTCCTCGGACGTTTTGACCTTGAAAGTACGATTCTTCGATGCTTTGGTAACTTTACGATTCGAGAAGGCTTGAATCCTCATAAAGGCCATTCTGATAGCCCCACATCTGCAGTCGTTCGGTCTGCCAGTGCATACTAAGCCTGCACGGCACGTAGTCGGAATTGTGGGAAAACGTGAATCGACGACAGGCATTCTCATAACAAGATACGGAGTTGACAGCCGAGTAATCATTGCATTTACGGTTTTTCCCAAATGACTGACTAATGTTACCTCCTGCAGATTTATTTTTTGGGTATTTAACCACTGTATATCAACCGCAAGGACTAGGGCAACACCTTGCCACCGTTTTCTCTAATTCTTTGTACTAATGCAACAAATTCGTAGTTCGCAAAGACTTTTATATTTCAAACTCCTACACTTTTCGGCCTTCTTGGCTAGTAGTATTTAGAGAGGCTTACCTGAGGACGGCCGAGGAGGCCGAAACATGTAGGAGGAGTTTAGTAATAAATACACTTACGATCTACGAATTTGTGTAATTTTCTGGTTGCATTATTTGAACAAAATTCCTTGTTTCCTCTGATGGTTGATGCCGATCAGTTTTGACAGATGTAATATCATTTGCAGGATCCCTAATGTTAACTTTAACCCCTCCGGCCGCACTATGGCCTCGCATTTGACTCAGCCCGTAACTGAAATGAGTACCAGAAGTATCTCCTTGGGGGTAGAAGCGGCTGGCGCTTAGGGCTGACAAATTTACAACTTTCATGTGCCGATTGTATAGAATTTCTGGTAGCTTCAGCCTCTTGGAGCCCTAAGAGCCTGTCCGGGCCTGTAATGGGATAGCTTTTATCTCATGTTAACCATTTAAAACACGTGGTTCGCAGACGTATATGGACCGCGGTTATTAACATAATACAAACACTGCAATATGTCCAAACAGGGCAGTTGTATGCTCAACATGATCCTCACAATGAACAGCCATTATTTCCCATCAAAGCACTAAGCCACTGTTCCTTGTAATAGTGATGTAATGTGTTTTGTGTGAAGTACTGACTGTCTTTCCGTATTCAGAGGGCTAAAGTTGACACACCCTGTATCAAAGCAGGTAATCACTAATAATTATTGGATTAATTACTAATTATGTTCGTGATAGAAATGAGATATTAGCCTTTATTTTCTTGCATTTGAATTGCGTCTCTTTTATCGTAAAGTTAGATTATTATTGTGTACTCTTGATTCTGTCTTGCACTCAGTGATCTGTTTGCACCGTTCACCCACAATGCAATTCTACCCCTGGCTGTGTGCCTACCATGCAGGTTTGGATGGCAGGGCCTACCAGAGTTGTATTATTATCAGCATGGTACTGGTCTAAACAATGTTACAAATTTAACAGGCAAACGATCAAACAAACAAACAAACACTACGTTAATCATAGGAACACATACGATAACAGTTCACATGTAGGCATATATGGTTTCATTCAAATGTACGATTTTAATCCGTTTGTCTCAGTTTTCATTGCCGAAAAATGTGTATGAAATTTAAATAAAAGTTTTCTCGTTTTGGAACTGTGTATTGCCAGGCACCTGGGATTCGGTTGTGAATGTATTACTGCGCACTGCACTTGATGAAATGTTGATAACAGGTCACCTATATTTGAGGCTGATATGTTCGCCTGTGCTCCCCTCTATGGCAAGTACAGGGGTGGCCTTCTATAGGTTTATGTCGGGAAGAAACAGGATGGCAGGGCGTGGACTGGATTCAGCTGGCTCAGGATAGGGACGGATGGCGGGCCCTTATGCCCAGATACTGAAGCTTCAGATTCTGTAAAGTGCGTGAAGTTTCTTGTCTGGTTAAGGGGCTAGTAGGTTTTGAAGAAGGAAGCTTCTCCATGTAGTTAGTTAGCTACCGAGCTAACTAGTGTCCGTGTCAGACACTTCACTGCTAGTTCGGGCTTTAACATAAGGTGGTGAGAGTAATTTGATGACCCACCTTATTCATTACATTCACACTTAAATATTTACAACGTATTATTATTATTATTATTATTATTATTATTATTATTGTTGTTGTTGTTGTGTTTTGTGCTGGCTTTATAATAGGCACTTGTGCTGTTAAACCTACACGTTAATAGATACCCATTGAATTGAATTATTATTATTATTAGTAGTAGTAGTGGTAGTAGTAGTAGTAGTTGTTGTAGTAATGCTGATTAAGTAACACATGTATCAAGAATTACATGTCTTTATGACGAATGGAATTCGCGAATCAAAATTTCCACCTATCCCAGATAATAGCTTAATTTTGTATCACGTGACTTGTGCACAAATAGGAATGGTGGCAGAAGCAAATAAAGAATGTCGGTCTCAATGGTATAGCAGTCCTGTTAAAGCTCATGTGGAAGCAAAATGAAGTTCCGGGTGTACAGAAGTGGCTAGCGAAGTGGTTTAAATGGAACACTGAACAGTAGTTATCACGCATACGGACAAATTTCCGTACAGTGCATGTCGCCGTGACTACAGACATGACAAACAACCGCATGTTTTATTAGTACCTTGCAATAATTTTAGTAATCGCAGATAAGAACATCAGTTCAAACGAGCGACAGATGTACTGACAAAGAAACAAAGCAACAAGCAATATATCTGGACTAATTGTATTGTCATTATTTTATCTGACAACTGTCTGTTACAACTTCCTGTCGTATCGTTTATCATAGTAACATACAACACCCTTCCTACCGCACTCACATGCGGCGGAGAATCGACGGGAATTTTCAAGCGAGAGCTGTCTGATGATATAAACACCCTGTATAATGATATGCATTGAAAGCGAATTTCCCATAGCCGATCTGCGGTTGGAGAGAGGAATGAAAACAGAACTGGGCCAAACAAACGTGACTGATAACACATGAGAGACTGTGACGTCATTCCTGACGGTGTATTGAGGCGCGGTTAAATGATGCATTGCATATGCAAGTGTAGGGAGTCGTATCAGTGTTTTGTGTCTGTCGTAGTAGCGTATGCTGAGTGGTTGTGCCTGCTTTATACAGAGTGGCCGAACCGCAATACAGGGGTGTATAAGGCAGCGATAATTAAATGGGAATTGGTGGCACGTAATGAGTGCATGACGCGTCCGCAGTTTACGGATGGAGGAGACCTCCATATGTAGTGGGATGCTCCGAAAAGTCCTGTAATTAATAAGTGTGTTTTAATGGCTGGGAGTTAGACGCATGGGGCTAAGAACCATTCGTCATTAAAATATAGCATGAAAATTGTCTTGTCGTGCGATGTGACGGTGTATTGCCTGTTAGTTAGGTGCCAACGTTTCGGCAGCACCTATTGTATTGTTCTACTCTGAGTAGAGAGGCAGAATATTGCTACAAAATGTTTGTTCTTGTATACAGCGGGATTACATCCATAAAGTCCCCGTCATTTTGCATAACAACCTTCAGCGTGAGTATCGCAAACCTTACAGCCCTCCTATCTCAGTCACATGATTGCAGCTGCTATGTAAGCAGACGAGTACTGGCCCAGCCTCCCCTTTTGACTGCAGAAACACACTGATCTACGCGCACGCCATTTCGTGCACTCTCCGGACGTGTGGCATCAGCCGAGGCTCGCTAAATTTACCTGCGCCTGAAGCTGGAGACTTTGTGGAATTAATCCTGCTATATCAAGCCACATGGCTTAACGTCCAACATGCATACTGCATCTTTAGTGGCTACATGAGGGCCTCAGATGTAACGCGCTATGTTATAAAATGTTTTGTTTTGTGAGGATTTTAAGTAGAGAAGAATGCACATTGAGGAGCTTCGTATCAGATAATTTACACGTTTCACGAGGTATTGTTACGATGATCGGATCAAGAATGCTGAGATGGGTGAGGTATGCAGCATGAATGTGAGATATCAGTAATACATAGAGAATTTTAGCTAGAAATCCTGAAAGTGGGAGGCCGCTTGGAATACGAAGTAGTTGTGGAGATAATATTAAAATGTATGTTAAATATATATTAATGAAATAGTATGGGAGACGTTGGCTGGAGTTACCTGGCTCAATTTTGCGCCCAGTGGTGGGCTGTTATAAAACTTTGAAGATTAAATCAATCTACGTTGTATATAAGTATTGAGTTCGCACTTCACAGAGAATAATGTGCTTTCATTTGGATGACGGATCCATTGCTGCTCTATGTGGAAACAATCGCTTGTGTTGTGAGAATCATAAGAAACACATAGATACACTGTTTGGATAAAATACAGAGGTTTTAGCGTTAAACCTGGCAGTATATATACTAACCACTCGTCTTTAAATGGCTAACACGGTAAGAAAACAACAGGTTTTATAAAAGGCATGGATTATCTTGACAGCCTTAGCGACTGTTAGCTTCTGAATAACGACTGTCTTGTGGATTAGTCACTTGGTGTAATTTGTATCTTTGAAACACGGAACTTTGTTCATCCCTCATACAAAGCTCTGGTCTTCAAACAACACAGAGGGGTACACCACCAGACTTATCCTATGGCCAATTAACCCCAAACACTGAGAGAGTTGCGGGGTGTAGCTGTGTTGTCCCTAGTATGCAGGTCTCATGGGAGGCCGCGAGGTTTTTGGGAGGAGGGGTGGAGTTGGAGTGTTAAAGGGACACAGCAGTGCAAGTGCATGATAACTGTGTCTCAAACCCATATAATCCTCATGTCTCCGATCTTCTGGGATATGTTGCTGGGTGATTGGTTTCAGGATTATTACGTTGTCTCAAAACGTCGGACACCCATCACCTGGTGACACGGCGCCATGTCCCAGATTAGCAGAGACCACAATTGCACCACTGCTACAGCCTAAAAACGAACTGCATAATGTTGCTTACGCAGTGATACCGAAAATTACTTAAAATTAATAAGCTGTGATTTATATGGAGAAGGTACTGGTAAAGGTTTCCCTACTCACGCTATGAAAGCATATAGGGGGAGAAAAGGTACAGCTCCATTCATTCTTAACCTTCATACTCAGGCCGATTTAATCCCAGGGAAAGCGCCACCGTTACCCATTGAATAGGAAGCTGGAGGAGGAGGCTCCAGGGACTGTGTGTGGACACCTTGAGGAAGAGAAACGTCTCTGGCTGCTGCCGGGAATTGAGACACAATTCGTCGAGTATGAGTGTCATGCGCAGGCGTGCACAAATCTTGGGTGACTGAATTTCGTACGGCGGTGAATAATGTTTGTGGGTCCTGGGTGTGGAACATACTTTATATCACGCATATGGTGCCTAAACATTTTGGGGGTTGCGCCTGGATTGTTTGGAAAATTTGTTCACCACTGATCATGGTAAATATTATCTAAACAGCAAACTGCATATGGGAGTCTTCCTTGTGGTGTCAATACCTGAGTTACTCAAGAAATATTCGGGTTTTTATGGAACTCCCAATTCCATTATCGCTTTCACAACAGCCCGACACCTCTGTCCTGCAACTAATCAGTTTTCACACTTTTCGATCCTATAAATGCTGTTCATTATTATCCTTCCATCTATGCTTAGATCACCTTAATGTTCTATTTCTTGGAGGCTTCCAAGAAAACTTCGTGCATGTATTTTGCACCTGTCTTGTGCGTGCTGTATGCACTATCTACCTCATACCCCCTGAATTTTGTCGCCGCAACAATATTCGGTGTGAAGAATAAAAATTCTGAAAATCATCATTTTGCAGTTGTTTCCGCCCTGTTACCTTCTCTGTCATATTTATACTGTGAATATCACCGTCAGCAACTGGACACACCCTTAGATCGGTCTTATGAGGGATGCTGTTCAGTGTACATAAGAACAGCGCGTGAAGGTGTAGGTTTGCCTCCGTCAGTTTATGCATTTTAGACACGTAGCAGGAAGATAAGTATTCATGTAATAAGTGGCGCAGTTGGTTGAGGCACTGCGCTACAAGCCGGAAGGTCGCGGGTTCGATTCCCGATGGTGTCATTGGAATTTTTCATTGACATAATCCTTCCGGCCGCACTGTAGCCCTGACGTCGAATCAGCCTCTAACAGAAATGAGTACCAGGGTTACTTCTTGGTGGTAAAGGCGGCCGATGCGTGAGGCTGACAACCTTATCACCTTCGTGTGCCAATTATCTTGCAATCTGGGAGCCTCAACCTCCTGGAACCCTCAGGGTCTGTCCAGGCCTGTATAGGGATTGCTTTAAATGATCACAGGCCTGTTCTGAATTTAATCTGATGTTATATTTTCTTGGTGAATATAATTTTGTCTTGTTACCGTGCTGCCCACATACTTAGGCTTTGTCATATAATATGAGAATCTGTGTAGACTGTATACCGCTGTGCGACTGCAAATTAAACACAATTAACCCTTTAAAGACGAAGCGTATCTGTTTTATATAAGGACTCAGTGCGTACCGCACTGTAAACACTCTCCACTTCGGTTATAAAAACCAATCTCTTAATGTTTTATAAGGCAAAAGTTGCTGTTTGTTCTGAGATCCGTACAAAACACATAAACGCAACGTGGGCACCACGTAGAATTTTTTAATGTTAAACTTGGCCGTATGTAAAGTTACCGCTAGGCTTTAAAAGGTTAATATGATATGAGAAATTGAATGTGTCGAATAAAAGAACAACAACAAAGGATTCGCAGGTACAAACCTGGGTAGCATTTCCGTTTCCACGCACTATAGACCTGTATATTGAACTTCAACCCCCCTTCCCCCGCCCCAGGCTGTTTCCTGTAGAGGCTCCTTCCCTGGAGAGAGCAGGCAGCTCGGAGGACAACTCCCATGGGATCTTATTTTTTATTGATTATTGATTCCTTCAGTATAATACCGTAGACATGACCTCCTGGTGGTCAGCGATGTCTTCATGTTTCCCGCGTCCTGTCGCCTCACTCCACAGCGCGGTCCTCAGTCTGGCGGACGTCTTCACTTCTGCCATTATGCTCTCTTATATATAGCGCGTGGAAATTTAGTGTGAATGTATAACAGTCACGGTTCGCTGGTTTCTGCCGCATACATGATGCAGGCAAAGGTAAAGATCTCGCTGTACACGCCATAAGGGCTTGTGAGAACATTTGGTGGTGTACATCCACTCATTCTTAACCTCGGTAGTAGATGGGGGTCACTGGTCAGCCTCACGCCTCGGCCGCTTTATCCCCGGTGCCCATTGAATAGGGGGCTGTGACCTAGCGTACTAGTTACCTCAAAATCTGAAATGCATATTGAGATTTTTTTTTCAGAATTTTCACAAATATCTGCTTTAAACTCTGTCCAGTACAGGAGGCCATCAAAGGGTGCTAGCAGTATCGACTGTTTCTCACAAATAAAGCACTGAGACTGCAGTTTTGTGGTAAATCTGTATACTGGAATTCAGATGCAGAACTCACCAGTTTCTTTATATTAACTGCGTTATTTATAACTAAATAAAATAATAAATAAAAATAAACGGCAGTTTATGTTGCGTCGAATTACTGGAAGATGGTGATATGTGTCGATAATTAGTTAGTTCAAAGTCCACTGTGCCTTATTGCATTGACAGGTTTATGGTGATGTATGAAATAATTAACATCAGTTAATTAAAACCCACTATATAGTAACACAGATTAGCATTTCTGTGTGGCCTGCAGTAAGGCTGTAATGTAGTGGTGTTATGTGTTTAGTGCCAATCATGTGTGCCACCTGATACTCAGTTAAGGAACTCATTTCGCCGAGAGATTTTGTGTTGGTTCTGAATGTTCAGTTTAACCTGATTAACAGAATTAACGTGCTAGAAGATATGTGATGTGTTTTCTGTGAGGTATTAAGTCGTTACGTGAAATAACGCAACCAGCAAGATTCACATTCATGGATCACAAGAATGTTTATTATTTAGCGTCTGCTATATGGTTCGAGAATAGGGTGCTGAGGGGGATATTTGGGCCTAAGAGGGACGAGGCGACAGGGTAGTAGAGAAGACTACATAACGAGGAACTTAATGCCCTGTACTCATCATCAAATATTATTCGGGTAATCAAATCGAGAAGAATGGGATGGGCGGGTCATGTAGCACGTATGGGAGAAAAGAGAGGTGCATACAGGATTTTGGTGGGGAGACCTGAGGGAAGGCGACCACTTGGGAGACCAAGGCGTAGATGGGAGTATAATATTAAAATGGATCTGAAGCAGTGGGATGGGGGCATGGACTGGATTAAGCTGGTTCAGTATAGGGACAGGTGGCGGGCTGTTGTGAATGCGGTAATGAACCTCCGGGTTCCATAAAATGCCGGGAATTTCTTGACTAGCTGAGAAACTGCTAGCTTCTCAAGAAGGCCTCTGCTCCATAGGGTTAGTTAGTCAGTCAGTTAGTTAGTTAGTTAGTTGGTTGGTTGGTTGGTTAGTTAGTTAGTTAGTTAGTTAGTTAGTTAGTTAGTTAGTTAGTTAGTTAGTTAGATGTTTCGACCTTCTCGGTCATATCTTGGGGTGCCTTTTAGTTATCACAAGATGGTCCTCAAGCACACATATGAAAATTCTGTTAGGAGATTTTAATGCAAAAGTGGGGAAACAGGATATTTTCAAACCGACTATTGGGAATGAGAGTTTACATCAGGATAGCAACGATAATGGTGTTAGAGTAGTAAACTTTGCCACATCAAAGAATCTAGTTGTTAAGAGCACTATGTTTCCGCACCGAAACATTCATAAATACACCTGGACCTCTCCTGATGGGAAGACTCACAATCAGATCGATCACATATTGATAGATAGGAGACGGCATTCCAGTATACTCGATGTGCGATCTTTTAGGGGAGCTGACTTTGATACTGATCACTATCTGGTGGTTGCGAAAGCTAGGGAAAGACTGGCAGTAAGTAAACAAGCAGCACAGAAGTTTGATGTAGAGAGATTTAATCTCAAGAAGCTAAGTGAACTAGAGGCTAGGAAACAGTATCAGCTTAAGATCTCAAACAGGTTTGCAGCTCTGGAAAACTTAAATGTTAGTGAGGACATGAATAGGGCTTGGGAAAACATTAAAGAGAATATCAAAATCTCGGCTCAAGAGAGTCTAGGTCTACACGAACGGAAGCAGCATAAACCATGGTTTGATGCAGAATGTGCAGAATTTTTAGATAAAAGGAAGCAGGCTAAAATTCAGTGGTTACAGAATCCAAACCAAAATAATGGAGATAATCTGCGTAACGTAAGACGTGAAGCTAGTAGACATTTCAGGCACAAAAAGAAGGAATATCTGAAAGCTAAAATTAATGAAATTGAAACAAACAGTAAGAACAAGAATATCAGAGACTTGTATAGGGGTATCAATGAGTTTAAGAGGGGGTACCAGCCTAGAATTAATGTAGTAAAGGATGAGAAGGGTGACCTGGTTGCAGACTCCCACAGTATTTTGGCTAGGTGGAGGAATCATTTCTCCCAGCTGTTGAATATACACGGGGTTAATACACACAGCAGAGCCACTAGTGCCTGAGCCCAGTGCCTTTGAGGTTGAGATGGCTATTGAAAAACTAAAAAGTCACAAATCACCAGGTATTGATCAGATTCCAGCAGAATTGATTAAAGCAGGGGGTAGGATTATTCGGTCTGAAATCCATAAACTTACTATTTCTATTTGGAATAAGGAGGAATTGCCTGAGGAATGGAAGGAATCGGTCATTGTGCCTATTTATAAGAAGGGTGATAAGACAGATTGTAGTAACTATCGAGGCATATCACTTTTGTCGACTACGTACAAAATTCTATCCAACATCCTTTTGTCAAGGTTAACTCCATACGCAGAGGAAATTATTGGGGATCATCAGTGTGGATTTCGACGTAACAGGTCAACTACTGATCATATATTCAGCATTCGTCAAATACTTGAGAAAAAATGGGAATACAATGAGGCAGTGCATCAGCTATTTATAGACTTCAAGAAAGCCTATGATTCAGTTAGGAGGGAGGTCTTGTATAATATTCTCATTGAGTTCGGTATCCCCATGAAACTGGTAAGGTTAATAAAAATGTGTCTAAGTGAAACGTGTAGCAGAGTTCGGGTAGGCAAACATCTGTCTGACACGTTCCCTATTAAGAATGGCTTGAAACAAGGAGTTGCTCTGTCGCCATTGCTTTTCAACTTTGCTTTAGAATATGCCATTAGGAGGGTTCAGGCAAACCAGGAGGGCTTGAAATTGAATGGTACACATCAGCTTCTGGTTTATGCTGATGATGTTAATATATTGGGCGGAAGCGTACATAGCATAAAGAAAAATGCAGAAGATTTAATTATTGCTAGTAAGGAGATTGGTCTAGAAGTAAATGCTGAGAAAACTAAGTACATGGTCATGTCTCGAAATCAGAATGCACGACACAATCACAACATAAATATGGATAATAAATCCTTTGAAAGGGTGGAAGAATTCAAATACTTGGGAGCATCCCCTAACGGATCGAAACTCCATTCATGAAGAAATTAAGAGCAGATTGAAGCCAGGGAATGCTTGCTATCATTCGGTGCAGAATCTTTTGTCTTCCAGGTTGCTATCCAAAAACACAAAGATTAGGGTATACAGAACTATAATTTTACCTGTTGTTCTGTATGGATGCGAAACTTGGTCTCTCACACTGAGGGAGGAACAAAGACTGAGGGTGTTCGAGAATAGGGTGCTGAGGAGGATATTTGGGCCTAAGAGGGACGAGGCGACAGGGGAGTGGAGAAGACTACATAACGAGGAACTTAATGACCTGTACTCATCACCAAATATTATTCGGGTAATCAAATCGAGAAGAGTGAGATGGGCGCGGCATGTAGCACGTATGGGGGAGGAGAGAGGTGCATACAGGATTTTGGTGGGGAGACCCGAGGGAAGGCGACCACTTGGGAGACCCAGGCGTAGATGGGAGGATAATATTAAGATGGATATTCGGGAATTGGGATGGGAGGACATGAACTGGATTGATCTGGCTCAGGATAGGGACAGGTGGCGGGCTCTTGTGAATGCGGTAATGAACCTTCGGGTTCCATAAAATGCGGGGAATTTCTTGACTAGCTGAGAAACTGTTAGCTTCTCAAGAAGGCCTCTGCTCCATAGGGTTAGTTAGTTAGTTAGTTGGTTGGTTGGTTGGTTGGTTGGTTGGTTAGTTGGTTGGTTAGTTAGTTAGTTAGTTAGTTAGTTAGTTGGTTGGTTGGTTGGTTGGTTGGTTGGTTGGTTGGTTGGTTGGTTGGTTGGTTGGTTGGTCCTGAAGCACAGGCTGAGTAATAAGTTTATGCCATCCAAGGACGTGTACTTTGCTGGTTGTGTTATTTGATGTACGAGTAACGGGAGCACACGATAACGTGCATTACAAAAGCCTGTGTGTGTTATTCATATTAGCGTTACCTTTTGAAGTGTTAATCATCTTCTTTTCCTTGTTCCAGGTAAGTGCAGTTCACCAACGCAGTACGTTTTAGTAGAACGGAATGAGTGAGTAACGTAACGTAACCATTTCAGACATGTAACTCTTAAGATTTCTTGAACGGTGTTAACAGACGCCGTGCCCAGGAAACTGTGTTTTAATTTACGGTAATTCGGACACCATTCTTTGTTTCTTCCAGATCAGTTGTTTAGACTCATATAGTTGTGTCACGTTTTCACGCGTCTGGTGGAAGTGAGGAAGGTGCTGTAGCTTTATTGTGTTCAGAGGTCGCTGCTTCATGTCCCGCCCCGTAGACAGGCTATCTTAACAGAGATTCTTTGTGGTTTTCGTTAGTCTGTGCAGGCGAATTTCGGTGTAATACCTCAAATTCCGGAATAGTACCTCATAATCCGGGATAGTACCTGAAATTTCGGGATAGTAGCTCAGATTCAGGGATCTTTATCTCAAATTTCGGGTTAGTATCTCAGGTTCAGGTGTAGTACCTCATATGTCAGCAATTTTTCTGAAAGGTCTTAAAGAAAATAATGCGAAAGTATACTTTGGTGTTTCGACAAAAGTTCGAATCGGGGATCTGTTACATTAACTCAGAAACTTTATTCCTTTAGCCGGTTGTTGCCGGGTCACGCAATTAGAGTTTTATGTTACCTTATTGAATCGTTGTATATACCGTATTGAGCAGCACTCTGTACTCAGAAGTTAGTGCAAACGGCACATTTACGCTGAACTGTGTGGGAACTACTGCCATGTTGCTGTAGAGAACAGTTGAGTTGCCAGGAAAGCAAGGGGATACTCCAAGTAGCCACTGGGCTGCATGGGAAAGCCTTTCATCTGCCCCAGCAACCAGGATTACTGACGTTTGAAAGGGAATTACGTAGAACGGAGATGCTATCTGCGTATTGTATGAACTCCGGCCCAGGTATCTCCCTAGCGCAGAGAAAGCAGGACGACTTACCTGCGTGCAGAAGGTTTGTCTCTATGCGCTCTGTGCTCGTTACTTTTTAAACCCGCAAGAGATTTAAATCTGTTTTCTTATAGACAGATATGAGTTGTTCAAACGTAGCATGAATTACTTTGGTATGATAATGGATACTGGGTAATGACACACATGTTGTGTTCCCCTTACTAATATCGTAAGTGAAATTTTATCGTCATTAGTACTACTGTGAGAAATTCAAATTCCGCGTTACCTCGATTTTGTTACAGGAGGTTCTGTCTTAACGTGCAGCTGACATTGAAACAGACATTTACAGCCGTATCTGTTTATAATACACTGTGTACATTCAAAATTATTATTTTCAGATGTAATTGGTTACATATCTCAAGTCGTATTTTACACAGCTGTTGTATTGACATGTGCAACATTAGGTCGTATTCGGTACAAGAGTATATTTTTTGTTATTAATTCTACAGTCAGACCCAACGCTTCCTTTTAAAAATATGTGTTTTAAAATTAATTGTTGGATCTGAGAGTAGAATTAATAATAGTAAATATACTCTTGCAATCTGTATGCCAAGGGTATGTCTTGCATTAAAATGATATTTAGTAACTGATATGACGGCCTGCTGTGACTAAATGCTTCGGCTTAACCTTTTAAAGCCTAGCGGTAACTTTACATACCACCAGGTTTAACATTAAAAAATTCTGCGTGGTGCCCACATTGCGTTTATGTGTCCCATTGGTCTCGTTCTTTCTCTGTTGCATTGTATGTCCCGGATGATGACAAATTGCCCGTCGAAACATGTTCGACTACTTAATGATAAAGAATTTTTAAATTTTATGCATCGAACTTTCAATGCATTTTATTATACACAGTGTTGGAGTCGGTTCTAGCATGTCTTATTGAGTTACCAACACGATACGTAAAACATTAAAATTTCATACGCTGTGTTCATATTTCTTATATTTAAGACGGAAAGTGTCTGGAATTTATTTGAAAGTGACTACTTACTGGCCTGAACATGTTATCACACTGTATCAGTTATGGAATATAACCTGATGTAGAGTATTCATATCCATATAATAACTGTTTAAATAGGATTTCAGTTACGTGCTTATATGTATCTATAATAACACAGCGAAATGCATCAAGAAGGTTTACAGATATTGTTACTTTTATTTGATAAATGTTGGCAGCTCTGTTGGTTGTTTTTTCCATGCCTGGAGGTTAGGCTGTCAGTTGATCACAATTAGTGCATGCAGCTGCAGTTAAACACCCAGCCGTTGGGTGTTTCCCCCAGCTGTTACAAGCATCCTTAGAGGGTATAGTTAATAGGTACATGGATAGCATTTCAGAACGTTGATCACAGGAGGAGTGAATGTGTAGCCATTACACCCTTGAACACTGGGATAAAAAATACCAAATTACTTGTGAATATTTATGAGAAATACGTGACAATATTGCTAATCGTGTCCCTTCAAAGCTCCCTGCTTTGCATGACAAAAATTTGTTTGGTGGTATAAAGGCAAACTACGTAATAACAAGGAACAATGATTTTAGTATTAAAATGTATTTCACTGGTGCAAGTTTAAAATTATATTTTCTCCATGAGATAGGATTGTTGGATCGTTGGATATAATCCTGATGCTTTGATGTGAGGGTACTGCAACCCCTGGCGACAGCGGGAAAGTCGGAAAGTGTCTCAGATCTAAAAATTCCTTGATGGTTTTGAAATTTCCTGCTGCGTGCATTTTAATCGACCAACTAAATTCACATGCAACATACACAACATTATGTCCTTTTATCATTTCAACATGTTTCGTTACTAGTGTGCCATCTTCAGGGAGTTCTTACACCAAGTTTTGAATTTTATATTTTTTATTGTTTTATAATAACTATCAAATTAATACGATGTGCACATAACGTTGTCATTATTAGAGACTATGTGTGTCACCAACTCGCACACTTAACTTTACTGTGAAATGCTATATAGAGAAATAACGCGAATGTAATCTGTCATATTTTAGCTAGTTTTAAAGCTTCACGGAGACCTGAACTGCATCGCCATCAAAACCTAAAAACTCTCCAAGTATTTATATTGTGTTCTTAGATTTTAATACCCTGGTGCCTCGTTCGTTGTTACGAACTCAAGTTACCTTAACGATAGAGTCAGAAAATTTCTTCGACAGCATGGTAACCACATACAAGGCTAGACGGTGTCAAAATCCAGAAACCGAAACATAAATTCTCACAGCCGGCATCAAAACCTTAATTTTGATATATTGGTTGTAAATTCATCTCGTAATTCAGTAAAACAAATTGGTTATAACTGATGTTGTGACTTGGTTTATGACGCCGTGTCGTTTTATGACTAATTACCAGTGTTTCTGAAGATCACACCAGCTTCATCTTCAAGACAGCCTGAAGTTGGCGACGGCGTGCCCCTCGAAACGTTGGTAGTCACCCACCAGAACACACGGTTTCGTAACTCCACCGTAATGTTAGTCATGTGAGAGGTGAACATTGTAAATCTTATGTGTGGGTGAAGTCAATATGACTGGAATCCATGTTACTTTGTTCCTCCACGCCCAATAATTACAAGGGAAGCACAGGATAAAGATGGGTATATTTAAAAGTAAGGAACGTGAAGACGAGATAGTAGATAATTTATTGAGGAGGTTGGGCACGTATTTCGTCACGCGCAAATTAGACACTGCTTCGACTATTTGAAGCTTGAAATTTTATCTTGGTGATGAACAGAAATTTACATCCTTCCTTACAGGGAAATCTCCCAAACTCCAGTCTCCGTATTAAAGACCAACCTAGATAAATTCTAAAAGGTTTTGACGATGGTGTATAATATTGTGTAGTGATGGGTTTATGGGCTCTATCCATCGCCCAAAGAATAAAACATTAAAGTATTAAGAAAATTAAAATCACAACGTTTCGGAAGCTGGCTCTGCTTCCGTCCTCAGGTGCATGGAGGGGGAGAAGAGAAGAACACCTATTCTGTTGGGCCCCTTAGACAGAGCTCTGTCTAAGGGGCCCAACGGAGTAGGTGTTCTTCTCTTCTCCCCCTCCATGCACCTGAGGACGGAAGCAGAGCCAGCTTCCGAAACGTTGTGATTTTAATTTTCTTAATACTTTAATGTTTTATTCTTTGGGCGATGGATAGAGCCCATAAACCCATCACTACACAATATTATACACCATCGTCAAAACCTTTTAGAATTTATCTAGGTTGGTCTTTAATACGGAGACTGGAGTTTGGGAGATTTCCCTGTAAGGAAGGATGTAAATTTCTGTTCATCACCAAGATAAAATTTCAAGCTTCAAATAGTCGAAGCAGTGTCTAATTTGCGCGTGACGAAATACGTGCCCAACCTCCTCAATAAATTATCTACTATCTCGTCTTCACGTTCCTTACTTTTAAATATACCCATCTTTATCCTGTGCTTCCC
>BLKM01000227.1:1395208-1625190 GCA_013340265.1 Coptotermes formosanus
AAAATTAAAATCACAACGTTTCGGAAGCTGGCTCTGCTTCCGTCCTCAGGTGCATGGAGGGGGAGAAGAGAAGAACACCTATTCTGTTGGGCCCCTTAGACAGAGCTCTGTCTAAGGGGCCCAACGGAGTAGGTGTTCTTCTCTTCTCCCCCTCCATGCACCTGAGGACGGAAGCAGAGCCAGCTTCCGAAACGTTGTGATTTTAATTTTTTAATATTTTTAATATTTTACTCTTCGGACGATGGCTAAAGTCCATGAACCCATCACCAGACAAAGACCAACCTCTTAATGTGGTGTGTTGGGGGTGGATCACTGGTTATTCCAAACAACGTTGTAAACTTTACACTGTTTGGGCAAAATACAGAACTGCCAGTGCTTAAAGTATGTGGTACATATGGTTACCACAGTCTCGAGGGGTAATCCTGAAACATCTACGTGCATCATTGGGAAAACAATGTGAAGTGTGGAAATAATATTAAAGTGGATTATTTGACTTATAAACAGGTGTCCAGATAAATAAATATATTTATGTATGTAACGTACTGTCAGTGGCCTCCATAATGGCATTGATAAAACAAAAAAAACTATTGAAATAGGGGTGAGAGCGGGGGAAGACCCAGCTAGCCCCGTCAGTCTAATGGTTAGGCTAGGGCTGCACGATCCCGGGTTCGAATCCGGGGAGGTGTAATATATTTTTCTCTTCCGCAAAAGTCCACACCTGCTCTGTGGCCCACCCAGCTTCCTACTGAGTGTGTCCCGGTGGCAAAGCTGCCGAGGGGGGGGGGGGGGGAGTTGACCACTCATCTCCATTTAGTGCCGAATTTAGAATAAGTGGAACTATACTTTACTCCTTCCCTATATGCCTTCATGGCTTGGACAGGGGCAACTTTGCTTTTGGGAATATGGACTGAATTGAACTGTGTTTCTTTTTTCTCCTGTGGGGGACGTAATTGTCACTGGCATTAATTCTGTGGGCATTATGAGACTTGGATAGTGGGTGATTATAGCTTTTCCAAAAAGCAGGTTTCAAAGTATCTAAGTAAGTATAGGAACAAACAAATGTTTGTTGTATTGCGAAGACTGTGCATGGATACAATACTGCAGCCAGGAACACGAACAAGTTTTAAATTTACACCTAAAGTTTACTATCTTCTGGTAAGTGGCGCCGTGTAATTTGCTAGATTGGTACCAACTTTTTGAACTAAACTGCTATCCCATTCTCTCGAGGCCCTGAAAATGGAAGCAGCAAGTACCTCTGAAATGTTGGTACCCATGTTACAATCTACACGGCGTCAATTCCCAGAAGGCCTTAATCTTGATACCGCTGTGAGAATCTCATCTCACTCCTGTGTAACTGTTGGATATAACTTTGTACTGTAAGCAGGGTAAATCCTGGCTAACAGATTACAGTTTTATACAGTAGGTAAAACGTGGACTTAACAGTCTCAACATATTATGTTCGTCGTGCCCATAAGATGAAGTTTTGAACACTTTCATAGGAGCATTGTTAGGAGGTTGTTGTTCATGTTGTTATATAAGACGGGCTATGTAGAGTTGTTTACTGCTGTGGAGAATGGAAGCTTGTATAATAGATCCTTACGACCTTCCAACTTCACCCACGCCCAGACTCACGCCTGGTTCACATTAAACTTATCATAACAAAGCGTTATATCTTAAGGAGAATTTTGGTTTGTTTCGAAACCATATTTATCAGCGATGTTTCTCATAATAATATCCGACCCTTTTATTTGCCTATTTATTTATCTATTTATTTTGGGATTATTTAACCTTTTAAAGCCTAGCGGTAACTTTACATACCACCAGGTTTAACATCAAAAAATTCTATGTGGTGCCCACATTGCGTTTATGTGTTTTGTACGGATCTCAGAACAAACAGCAACTTTTGCCTTATAAAACATTAAGAGACTGGTTTTTATAACCGAAGTGGAGAGTGTTTAAAGTGCGGTACGCACTGAGTCCTTATATAAAACAGTTACGCTTCGTCTTTAAAGGGTTAATGACGCTGTGGTTATTTACCGACATGTTTTAATGGGTGAATAAAACTTGATGGATCCGTAACATTCGTTTCTCGGAAGTGTTTAACTTCAGATTTTTTTTTGTTTAGTATTTTCGACGTTTGATGAATTTTGACATAATAGCGCTGAAAGGTAAAGTGATTATTTAAAAGGACATCGCAGGAGGGAGAGTGTCATAATTGAGACATCAACGTAGCATTTGCCTGAAGGAACACGTGCACTAGTGACACTGGATGTGAAGAGTTTAAAGTTACAATAAATGTATGAAAAGATAGTTTCAAAAGTGATTAAATATTTCTTAGACATAGCTTTAAAATGACTCTTCATATGGAGAGGATTGTTAGCATAGTTAAAATTTAAGTTCAACCATACTATTATATACTGGTTTGAGCTTAAGAATTTAAAATTTATAAAGTTACCTTTACGATCTTAACAACTTCTTTTAATATATTTTTCATTCCGTGCGTTATAACTCGATGGTTTTACTATTAACCAACAAATGCACACAATTGTCTTAAGTGTATGGTATTGTGAATCTATGACAGTTGTGTGCATTTTTTATTTAATAGCAAAAAAAATTAAAAATCTTAACAAGTGTTAACATCTCGTTACCAGTAGTTGAAGAAAAAGTCCTGTTAAGGCCGAAACATGCAGTCAACCATAAAAATCTTTTTTTTTTCTAAAATAAAGTATGTGCGTTAAAATGAGCATTGAATCTCCTTTAGTCTGTATATTTGTAATACACAGCGAAGTTACATTTTGCCTAATCCTGTAAGACAGTATTCTTCGTAGCTTTACGTTTTCCGCCTGCAGTTGTATTGTTACGTTTTACGTTATGTTTACTCTAGAAGTGAACTTATTCCCAGCATCCCTGTTCCATGAGCACTCTCACCTTATTTCTGTAATAACCACTTACACACGAAGCCTTCAGCCGCACCACCCTCATTCACGGCAGCCACTTTTTTTACTTCTTAAAAAACCTTCTCCTCTCTGCTCTTCCACCCCTGTTCAGTCGTATTTTCACAATATGCCAGCGAGTTTTGTCACGAAGAGGGTAAGAGGAGAATGTAAGGGGCACATTTCATTAAAGCAATTGCTCATTTTGGAAGTTGCATGTCTCTTGGTGTAGTAATTTTATAGAATAAAATTCAGTGTCGTATATGTAGGTGATTTTTCCTCTACACCCCACATTTGAAACAGTCTCTACTCCACTCTCTTGTTGCTTATTAAACACTGACGTCCTTATTCTGATTAATTTTAAGTCTCGCACCTTTTATTGTATTTCTTGTTGGAGATGTGTGTATATTTACCTAGGATTTCAGGATTTTCAAAATAAAGTCTACTGGCTTTATTTTACTCCCAGCAGTCACGTACCTCACGGTTGCATTTTCTATCGAATTTAATTTGATTTGATGGAGAGTAACTTAAAATATGGACTTTGTGTATAATTAAATTGAAATCTACGTTGAGTTCTTGCATCTAATATCGAGGTGAAGACCGGTTGTAGCTATATTTCTTCTTTCCCCTAAGCTTTCTTGGCGTAGTGCCTAATGAAACTCAAAGGCGAATATACTTTTTACTGTCCTGAGTTTTGTTGACAGTGTAACGGTTAAAGTAACTGTGGTTTAATAGGTAGAATATCTGATACTTGGCGTGAATACATACATTTTCAATGCCCTGTATAGTTGCAGTTTTAAAATCAGCTTTTTGATGCACGAGTTTACAGTAACGGATAGTTGAACATTCCGTTCCTACCGCCCAGTAAACACTCAACACTTATTCTTCAATAATAGGCCGGGAAGTGTTACGTTTTTAAGTAATGGCACTTTGTTCTTGGAATCATACAAACGGTCTACAATCTGGGAGCAAAATGGAGAACGTCTTTTCGTGTTAAAGTAGGAGGCACGTTCAGTCGCCACCTTGCTTTAAAGGGTTAAAAAGGTAAACATCACCCTTAAACCGCCTTGAAGGCACAGAGGGGGAGTAGAGATGTGGCTGTACTCTTCAACTTCGGCGAAATATGGGGTGGGTGGTTAACGCAACTCCTCGGCCGCCTTACCCCCCGGGAATGACCCGTCACCCATTCTGTAGCCGGGTGGGTGGGCCCAAGGTCCGATCTGTGCAAGTGCAGAAAATCTCGCTTATACGGGGATTCGATTCCCGGCTCACCCAGCTATAGGAAGTGAAAAATACCACAAGGTTTGTAGTATGAGTGTAAGGATAACCCATTAACCCTTTAAAGACGAAGCGTATCTGTTTTATATAAGGACTCAGTGCGTACCGCGCTGTAAACACTCTCCACTTCGGTTATAAAAACCAGTCTCTTAATGTTTTATAAGGCAAAAGTTGCTGTTTGTTCTGAGATCCGTACAAAACACATAAACGCAATGTGGGCACCACGTAGAATTTTTTAATGTTAAACCTGGTGGTACGTAAAGTTACCGCTAGGCTTTAAAAGGTTAAGGAAGAAGATGGAAGCACTTTTCTATCCAGTGCTCCCGATTTCCGTAAGATTATTGCTTGTTGGAATGTACCCAGGCTTCGCGCTTTTGTCATTCTGGTGGAAGCCACACGTAGGTGAAGATGTGTGTGGAGCATTAGTGGAATGATTCAGACAGGGGAAAACCGAAGTACCTGGTGAAAAACCTGTCCCGATGCCAGTTTGTCATTAATCCCACAGGGACTGACCTAGGCTTTAAAAGTTTTAAATACATTAAGAAAAACTGCGTTGCGTAATTTGAGGTTCTCGTGGCGGTGTTGACGAAGAATGAAGTGTTGTGGATTGTTGCAACATGTCGACTGATATATAATTGCTGACGTTTCTGAGAATTATAGTGCCTCCATATTAAGATTCAAGCAGCCACGTTTCTTGAACGGCTTCACCCTGAAGATGGAGCTGCCGCGCCCTCTGAAGAATCAGGAAGTACGTACCCATCCGACGCAGTGTCACGAGCCCGCGGTTCTTGTTTTGAAAATCTCAGCCCTAACCCACAAATTCTGCGTGTTATTTTAGCAGTGTAAATGGGAGTGCTGTCTTTTCCTTTGTTTTTACATTTCTTCATGAATACTCCATCAGCAGGAACATTCCGCTTCAACACGAGTAACTCCACCATCCATGTTGAAGCATTCCTGAACCCTTCAACCCCAACTGTCAAGTGCTTGCAGGGGGGCCTAATGAACCCTTCACCTTCCATCCGTCATACTCCGGTCTTGTCCCGGTACTCATGAGTTTTTACCCTCCTCTGAGACTCTCTGGGACTGGCCCTTGAGAGGGAGTTGGGTGACCCAGGAGAGCTACATACCAGCATTGAGTAATGTTGACACAGGGACAGCGGATGTGCATACCATGCGGGAAGATTGTGGGGGGGGGGGGGGGTGGACAGGCAGTGTGTACTCCACTGCTGGAGTTCCCAATTAACAGCATTATATAGGCGATAACGAAAGGCTACAGACGTGTGGGTCTTGTTAAAGTCTCTCTCTCAGATTTATTGTTCCTCGATACTGCATCAACTGCTGGTGCTGTTATAACTGTTAAACGTCTGGCAGACCAACGCGTCTAAGTCGGTTTTGGGAGATGCAGAGTTCAAAACTCTGCGTTGACACCGGCTATCCTGACGTCTATTGTAGTTATGACACTGACCCGCCGGTTTCTGTAAAGGAGAGTGAATTTATGGTATTCAGTCTGCTACTTTGCACAGTCAATAATAAATAATAATGTGTCATTTATTATATCCTCGCTACATGTTTCGGCCTTTACAACGCCATTATCAGGGTGGTTGTACACAAAGGAATACAAATACAGCGAAGTCTAAGACGTGCATGTGTAGTGTGAAAATGCAATATTATAAATTAAAGTTGTTTAAAAAATGTGTAAAATATAAACCAATTACAAATGTTTTGCATTTCTTAACAGTATTTTATCTTTAATTGCCGACAAACGTCTATATCAATGCGTGATTTCAGGTTTCCACCGCGACGTAGACGAGATCTATGTTGTTCTGGTACACTACGCAGCACTGAGTGGTCGTTATGTACTGACGTTTCGGGATATCCTATCGACTCCTATGTTCAAGGATCAAGCAGCAAAGTTTGCCCCTTGAGCATGGGACTCGGTATGTCCCGAAACGTCTTTAACTACCAATCTAAGTTGCTTTACGTCTCTTGCTTAGTACCGTTCATGTAAGCGTATGTGAAAATTTGTTTGCTCTTTTGCAGGTGAGAGCGGGCTGAAAGTGTGGTATATTTTTTCCCCATAAAGTCCTACACCTTCTTTTTAAAACATGTTTTCAGAAATATTTCGTATGAAAATTAGAAACGGGTGCAATGAGTGGGCACACCATTACGACAGAGGTAAGGTGTTGGCTGTCCTTTCCACTCATTTTCATCCCCGCTGGTGTTTTTAAGAAAGAATGTTAATAAACATTTTAAACGCATCAGAATGAAGGACGATCAGCAAGTTCTGAAATTATTTTAGACGTAAAGTTCTTACTAAGCAATTAGCAAAACTTTGCTTGCTACACTGTAATGAGTACCGTCATGATGTGTGTTTTTCGGCCCAGTCTGAAGCCGTGTCTGTTGTAGAGAGCAAGTTGGCAGCACTGGCATTGACCGGTAGCTCAGAACTTGTGAGGGAGAACGAAGTGCAGCTGTAACCTTGTTTCAGTTGTTCCTGGTTCATTCTATCGTCTACTGACTGCCTCAAAATTTGTTTCTTTTCCTTTGCAGTCACCTATTTAAGTTTATCCATGTTGCTTATGTTGTTTATTTTACGACACTCGCAATCATTCATTACATACGTAGATGGCGTTGTGCTTAATAAACAGTGATCTGGAGAGGATTTGAAGCTTACGGGTTGAGAAACGATTGAATTATATATGGGATGTAAGACAGGTAGCATGGAGGAACTGGCAGTGACATATTTTAATTGTTTCTCGTCTAAAGAATGTTTAAAATTCCACATCACATTTTGTATTGTTCATACCGTGCACTGTCAGTAATCAACACACAACACTCGGACCAAGAAAACGCACTGTATTGTTCCCAGATATTTTATATTACAATATCACGTTGAACACTGCTACATGTTTCGATCCCTTATGGGATCATCATCAGGGAATCACATTAAAGTAACACTGCACAAAACCGAACTAGCAGGCCACGTACACAATAAAAATATGTAAAAATATCAAACAGTTAAAATGTTGGCGTTTGTTGTATAATAGGTCCTGGTATACAGTGTTTTGGACACAGCGTGTTTATTTAAGGAAGGATAAGACCTGGAATGCTAGTTCGGTTTTGTGCAGTGTTACATTAACCTTTTAAAGCCTAGCGGTAACTTTACATACGACTAGGTTTAACATTAAAAAATTCTACGTGGTGCCCACATTGCGTTTATGTGTTTTGTACGGATCTCAGAACAAACAGCAACTTTTGCCTTATAAAACATTAAGAGATTGGTTTTTATAACCGAAGTGGAGGGTGTTTACAGCGCGGTACGCACTGAGTCCTTATATAAAACAGATACGCTTCTTCTTCAAAGGGTTAATGTGATTCCCTGATGGTGATCCCATAAGGGATCGAAACATGTAGCAGTGTCCAACGTGATAATGTAATATACAATGTCTGGGAACAATACAGTGCGTTTTGTTGGACTGAGTGTTGTCAGATGGTCCACATCCCGTCTCTGAGGAAATACCATCACCCGTTACAAATACTGTTCTTGAAATTCACTTTGTGGACAAAATCCAGAGTTTGTGAACTTTAAAAGTGGTGCGTGTAGTTACCAGTGTGCTTTAAAAGTTTTAAGTTGGCAACCCAGTTTGTTGGAGCCACGACGGCAACTAGGCTGCGGCATGCACTGTCCGGGGTTCGGATCGCGTAAGCGGCAGGAGATTTTCTCTTCACCAAAGCTTCCAGACGGGCTCTGGGGCTCCATTCAGCCTCCAAAACGAGTACAACGGGTCTGGGGGGTTCTTTCCAGGGGATAAAGCGGCCGGAGCTTCGTGAAGTTGACCACTGATCTGCATCTAGTCCCAGAGTTCCGTTCGCCCCATATGACTTCATGGCGTGGACAGCGACAAATCTACCTTTTCCCTTCACATTTAACTCAATATGATGGGCCCCACTTCCATCTATATATAACACACCTCTGCCTAAACTCAAATCTGTCTAATATACAGGCGTATTAATCACTGTTTTGCAACGCCCAGTGTTGGATTTGGTAGATAAACGTTTACAGGCTCTGCCTTTGTATTTCACGGTGTGGTAAACTGAGCCCGGGACGCTTTGAATATTAGCCGCTGATACACTGGCAGATAATTACAGGCTGTCGTCTGATTGCAGGCCTATGAGGACGTCCAATTCCCGTAGCGTCGTGTGTGTAACAGCTCTTTAAAGTGAGCAGTGGGTAGTGATCATTACATTCTGCGTCACGAATTAACCTCTTGACCTCTTCCAGTTGGACAGAGCAATGCCGAGCTTTCCATCTTTCCCTTCTGTCGTCACAGCCAACTTATGTTCACCTTCACAGGTTCCCAGGAGTCCTCTCAAAATGTTTATAAATGTTGCGTGTCATTCTAGGAGGCTTGTTCGGCATTGTGGTCAAGCAAAGGCCTGAATGACTGAGGTATCGTGGTGGCCCCGTTAGGGGCAAGATATTTTTCTGTACTTCAGTATATACAGACCAACTTTGTGGCGCAGTGGGTACCGGGTGTATGTTTTCTCGGGGATAAGACAGCTGTGGCTTGAAGCTGACCGCTGACCTTCTTCTAGTTCTGGGGCGAAGAATGCGCGTGGCTATACTTTAACTTCCCCATACGTCTTCCTGGCATGTGCAAGGACATATTTACCTTTGTATTTATTTATTTATTTTATTGACACAACGTCCCTTTACTTTTCAACAAGCAGTTATTAAAGAAACAATTCAGATGTGTGTGTGTCGGTGTTATTTAACGATTTTTAAATTGCTACGTTTTTATACTGTCAATGATAGATGAGTGAAAGGCTCTGGATCATTGGTAGAATGATACTGACAGGGGAAAATTGAAATTCTTGGAGAAAATCTGTTGTAGTGTCACTTCGTCCGCCACAAATCCCAAATGTTCTGGCCCATGCTTAAATCTGCGCCTACATCTATCGTCAGTATTTTGAAAAGTTCTGTATTCCAGGGCTACTAAAATATCGCAGTTGGTGTCCGTAAACGCTGCTGCTACCTACAGGCCTACATATCGTGTATTTCCATATAGGAGTAGTATTTGCGTTGCGTCCCTTTAACAACCTGGTCATCACGTGTTGCCTTTCACTCGGTAATTTAATAACAATAGGCCAGTGTTTAATAATTTCTGTGGAGAGGGAAAATGTACGTACTTGACAGGGGAATGTAAGTTTTGGAAAAGTCTGGGAGCCGCTTCGAAGTTGTAGGTGCCAGAAGCTGTAGGTGCCAGAAGCTGTGGGTGCCAGAAGCTGTAGGTGCCAGAAGCTGTGGGTGCCAGAAGCTGTAGGTGCCAGAAGGGTCACAAAAAGGAAGTCCCATTCTCATGACCCACAAACATTCGGTGCAGCAGTACAAAATTTAGTCACCAGGGCGAGCTGCCCTCAGGGATTGTTGCATTCCTGCTTTACTGTGTTGTACTTGTTTGTTTGTTTGTTTGTTTGTTTGTTTGTTTGTGTGCGTGCGTGCGTGGTGCGCGCGCGCGCGCACAAGAGAATGTGAGATTTTATTTCAATTTAGCGGTGTTAACGAAGACCCAAGTTTTCAGATATATTGCGCCCTGAAGTTGGAGGCAATAAGCTGTCTTGAAACACCGGTAACTCGTTACTAGTTGCCACGGCGGCATGTCCCAGAAGACTTTCTCTTTACAACATACAGCTACAACACAAAACCATAGTGACTAAAGTTCGGCGTCACCCCGTAAATTTAATACCCGCTGCGAGCTCAAAGCAGTGCTTGCGTCTGATCATGTAAGAGGTGGACACGTGGTTACTTCCTTATATAAAAGGGGAAGTGAAGTGTGTTAGGGGGCTGTAAAGACATTGGCAGGGTAGTTGCATCTGTGGATGTATCATAGAAGGTAAAGTTGAAAACTTGTATGTTGAAAGCTCTTTGAGGTAAAGGGTTAAAGTTGGTAGTGGTTTAGCGTTAAGACTACTGATAGGGTAATGTTTTCCATTATGTATGCTGAGTGTACTTTGTGGTTTAACTCAAAGGGACATTTGCACACCCAACTAGTCCTGCTTTTGTGACGACTTTTGTCCTTTTGTGCGTGCCGTAATGCAGGAAGGACATCTTTAGAAGGTGTATTTGGGCTGTGACCGGAAAACTTGGTTCTTTGGTGGTGCATCACGTGAGTGGTGAGACTGAATACACAAGTGCAGCTGTGTGCATCCTTGTCGTGGTGCAAAGTACCAGAACACTGATGAATCTGCTGTTAGTTGCTTTCGCACATCGCAGGGTTAGACCTTCCCGTTCCGGAACACAATTACGCGTGTTAATTAAAACAGTGCCGATCCCAGTGGCCGCGCGGTCTAAGACGTGGGTTGCCGGCCGAGCGCTTGCTGGGATCGTGGGTTCGAATCCCACCGGAGGCATGGATGGTTGTCTCTTGTGAGTGTTTGTGTTGTCAGGTAGAGGTCTCTGCGACGGGCTTATCCCTCGTCCAGAGGAGTCCTGCCGACTGTGGTGTGTGTCTCAGTGTGATCAAGTGAAAATAAAAACAACCTCGACACCTGTTGGTGATGGTGGTGGTGGTGTTGGTGGTGGTGATGGTGGTGATGGTGGTGGTGGTGGTGGTGGTGGTGGTGTTGGTGTTGGTGTTGGTGGTGGTGGTGGTGGTGGTTGTGGTGGTGGTGGTTGCGGTGGTGGTGGTGGCGGCGGCGGTGGTGTTGGTGGTGGTGGCGGTGGTGGTGGTGGTTGTGTTTGTTATTGTTTTGTTTTGTTTTGTTTTGTTGCTTGAGAATGGGCGCAGAGGAATAAATTCGGGCCTTAAAGGAAAGCAGTAGCAGGGGTATGAGGGAGGGGGCACAGTCGGGAACGCCTTGCTCTGTAGAGGCCACCCAACATTATTGGGGTGACCAAATTACGAACTATGAGATGAGCGAAGCATGTGGCACGTATGGGGTAGAGGAGAGGTGCTTACAGGCTTTTGGTAGGGTAACCTCAGGGAAAGGGATCACTTGGGAGACCTAGGCGTAGATGGTAGGATAATATACATCTGAAATAAATAGGTTAGGAGGGTGTGGACTGGATTGATCTGGCACGGTAAACCGACAAGACGGAGGCTGTTGTGAATGCAGTAATGAACCTTCGGGTTCCATAAAATTTCTTGACAATGTGAGGACCAGTTAGCTTCTTAAGTAGGACTCGGCCCCTTGGAGTAGTAGTAGTAGTAGTAGTAGTAGTAGTAGTAGTAGTAGTAGTAGTAGTAGTANNAGTAGTAGTAGTAGTAGTAGTAGTAGTAGTAGTAGTAGTAGTAGTAGTAGTAGTAATAATAATAATAATTTATTTTTATTATTATTATTTGCAGTATGGTAAAGGTAAAGCAGTCCCATTACAAGCCTGGACAGGCCCTTAGGGTTCCAGGAGGTCGAGGCTCCCAGATTTCTAGACAATCGGCACATGAAGGTGGTAGGTTGTCAGCCATACGCACCGGCCGCGTTTACCCCCCAGGAAATATTCCTGGTACTCATTTCTGTTAGAGGCTGAGTCGACCCCAGGGCCATAGTGCGACCTAGAGGATTATGCCAATGAAAACTTCTACTGACACCATCGGGAATCGAACCCACGCCCTGCCGGTTTGTAGCGCAGTGCCTCAACCAACGAAGCCACCGCTTTCCCTATTATTTGCAGTAGTAATAGTAGTGGTGGTGGTGGTGTTATGTATTTATTGGATTCGCAGTTCATGTATATTCTCGCCATATCACACCAGGGAGTGTCTCGTTTTACAACGCCGTCACTTATGATAATTATATAGCTTTGGTGATGAACGTTTGCATAAGTATGGAGCATTGATGGAAAGACGCGGGAAGGGTAAAACTGACGTACTTGGGAGATTAAACCTGTCTCTGTGCCGAAACATTTTACAAATAACTGTGTGAACATACGCATCTGTTGTATCAGTACTCAGTTGTGCACGTTGGCGTTTTGTTGATTAACATTTAACCCTTTAAAGACGAAGCGTCTCCGTTTTATATAAGGACTCAGTTCGTACCGCGCTGTAAACACTACACTTCGGTTATGAAAACCAGTCTGTTAATGTCGTATAAGGTAAACGTTGTTTCTTTCTGAGATCTATACAAAAGACTTAAAAGCAATGTGAGCACCACGTAGAAATTTTGAATGTTAAACCCGGTGGAAAGTAAAGTAACCGCTGGGCTGTAAAAGGTTAAGATTTTGCACGGTAAATCATGATCAAGTAGAGAATATACTGGAATAATTTCTGCAGAAATTAATAGTTGCTTGCTTCTGATTTTTGGTCCATATTAATTGAAAATAACCTAGTGTTTTCAGATGTCATTTAGATCTTGTGGAAGCAAGTTCACCAATCTTAATTTTCTTATTTCCAGTTGCGCTCTCCGATTACTGTAAAATATTTTATGTTGTGGCGTTTATTTCTTAAATTAGATAAAAATACTTTTTTAATGAATCTAAACCAAATGTATGTTCACATTGAGAGGAAAATTTTACCTTCTAACGAAAAATAATACCACCTACAGAAAACGTTTTAGTTTCCATCCGAGGAAGGAGTGAAGTACAAATAAGCCTTAAGTAACTTTTTTCTCTTTTATTATAATTTTTTCCAATTGTTCTAATGTCTCCCAGGTTGGCTTTTATAAGTCTAAGAGGGCGCTTGATGCAGGATGGCGGGGGGGAGGGGGTGGGAAGAAGCTGAGAAGTTAATTACTTTGAGTTTTAGTTCCATGAAGCTGTAGGGAGGGAGCGGGCTATTTAACCCTTGGGATGGGGTGGCAATGTTGATGGCGGGGTGGTGGTGGTGGTGGTGGTGGTGGTGGTGGTGGGGGGGGGGGGTTGAATTTCGGTGGAGTATTCGAGATCATTACAAAATTCAGTACCTTGTTTCCAAAAGAAAAAAATTGCCTCTACTCTGACGTTTTCTTGGGGGAGAATACAAATGTAACAGCATCTTGTAAAATAATGTTTGAATGTGAATGTTGTAAAGTTTTTAGTAGCTAAGAGTTCGTGATTTAGTGAACAGGATTTTAAGTAAATTTCGCGCCTACTGAGTTTTGTGACATGACGGTAAGGTCGCAGTGAAATTACGTACCGCGGTTAATTGTAACAGCTGTCCATAGATGGCTCCGTACGTTTAGGAGTGTTGCGATGCTGTGGCAATTCAGGGGATTTGCGGACTTTTTATGGCGCATTGGGAACTTTTTAAATCTCTGATCTCTTCACGAAGAAATAAATAATGCGCGGAAGTTATAGAGAAAATTAAATAAACTGATCACAGGGAGACAGTTTCTTCGAAGGAGAGGTTAAATGACTCCATGCAGCAGTGTTCTTCTTTAGAAGCTGGTAGTTCCTCAGCTTTCCAAGGTACTTCTGGGTTGTATGAATCCCGAATGTTCATTACCATATGCACAAGAGCCCACCACTCTACCCTATCCTGAACCAAATGGGTCGTTCCCATACCTTCCTATACTGTTGCTTTTAAGACCCATTTTAATATTATTATCCTGTCTGTACTTAGGTTTTCCAAGCGTTAATTTCCTCCAGGATTTCCCACCAACCTTGTATGCGTAACCATGACGTTGATAGCCTCTCTACCGCACCAGTGAAATAAACTACCGCTGAGTTTGATGGATTTTGTGTGGCATTGCGGTTTTTAATAAACACGAAGCATTCTGTTATGTGTTTCTACATACTGCAGTTGTATACCTTCGTCAGATCCCTCCAGGCTGTTCTTGGACTTGAACTAACAGACAGTTTTGATGATGTCAGTATTCATATCACAGTTCTTAACACATTGTTGCAATATGAAGTGCTTAGCGTCTTGCACTGTTATTGTTTGAACGCAATACCTGTCTAGTTTTCCTATGTTAAACCTTAGAATTCAATAGAATGGAAAGTAGTTGCTTGAGTAAGGTGGTGGATAGATCGTTCGAGACCTTCTTCTACTGATTGTCAGTTGTGTTTAAGCAAAGTTACCCTATCCAGCACAAAGAAAAAATTGAATGGAGCTCCACCTCCACCCTGGTATAACTTATTGGCGTGGACAGCGAAATTTTACTTTAACATTAGTTTAGAGTGAAACAGTTATGACGTAATCGAGTGGTATTAGACAGGAGGGACTGAGGGAAACCACGCAAAGCGCCAATCAGGATATCTGGTGTCACGGCTAAGCTTCGAACTGGGTACTTTCCAAATATAAATCTGAGCTGTTACCACTACGCCTTGCTGGGTGTTATCAAAAGTGAATTAAGCAGAGATACGTTAAGTTATGGAATTATTCTTTGAAGGCTTTAAGTTGTTTGAAAGAAACCTGTAGGCATCTTATATTCACACCGTGCATTGTTTTAGACGTAAATTAATTAGATACCAACACATGCACTTTTATTAACATTAAAATGTCTTGGAAACTGCTAGAAACATGTAGGAGCGGTTTCCAAGACATTTTAGTGTTAATAAAAGTGCATGTGTTGGTATCTATTTAAAACATTTAGGCCGCTTTTGTGATCAGTGCAGGCGGGTAAATTTTTCTCAGTATTCTGTTGCTTTGTTTGTCAGAGAATAAAACGTAGTAAGAATCTAAAGAGACGTCCACAAATAGGCTTACAAATGAGTATCTATAGCGTCTGTGAGCGGCTGAACCCAATTAAATGGGGAACTGATCAGGCAGCTTGGAGTTTCTTGTGGTGGGGTGCGGAAGATTGGTACAGGATCGCTTATGCTGTCCCCACCCACTCCCCCAAACCCTCAGTCGCTATGAACTTTGAGATCGGTTTGGGGTGGTGGGGGGGGGGGCGAATTCCAACACTTAGTTGCCTATTCATTAATTAAACAAGAAGGGAAGTTTGGGGTGGGGAAACTGCAAAAGAAGTGGTGCCAAAGTGAAATTTCAAACCCACCCACTTACCACCACTTTTGTTCCTCTTGGATGTTATAAAAGAAAACATCCAACGGCATAACTTATTTAATAGGAAAAGAGAGAGGGGAAAACTGGAGGGGTAAAGGACTTTATTTAAATTCACTTGCCATTGAATTATCTAGCGCTTATTTGCTTCGAGAAATGTAGCACAGTCTTCAGAACATAAGTAGCCTGCATGACTATTATAGCAGAGCAGAAGCTGATAGTCCTTTCATAAACGTTGTCTGTCTGAGGTTCAAACCCCACGGCGTTTCGGAGGCTGGATCTGTCTCCGTCTTCAGGTGGGAAGGGAAAAGGGGAATGTACATGGAATAGATCTTTATGAAGTGCTCACGAGAGTAGGTTTGCCTCGACTTTCCGTCTGAAGAAGGACACAGAACTCTTCTTGACAGTATACAAAATACAGTCGTGTCTGTTACGGCACACCCTCATCAGAATCGTATGGACTGCCTGGTCGCTTAGCTCAGAAATAATATCCGACATTTTTGGAGGGCGGCAGTTCGGTACGATCTTCACAAGCGACAGGCATTGCACTCTATCCTGAGGCGGAAGTCATTCCTTAATCTTACTCTGTTTTTGACACATTTCTATAGAATCCTTACGTCTACGTCCGGGTCTCCCAAATCCAGGTGCGCAGCCAGAATTTTTCACTGGGCGGGTGCCAATCATGGGGCTATACGTAATTTGTGTTTGATTTTAAAAATTATGTTATAAAAGTCGTGTCGTTAAGTATAACATTACACTGTCTGCAAATGAATTTATGTGCGTACAAATACAACCACATGGTCCTTGACTCAATCACAGTGTCATATCTTGTTTTTTTAAATTTATTAATTTGTTTTTCAAAATTCTGATCTACTAGTCATCAGCCGATTTGAATGGCTGATTTCGGCTGAAGGGGAAATCACGTAAAATGTTGTTGTCATTGTACCTGCAAAATCTGTTTTTTTTAAATTCCAGTTTTGGGGAGTTTGGGGTGCCCCCCGCCAAAATCGTCGTTTTTTTTATTTTTTTGACTAAAATATATGCCTTTTTCCTCTCTTCCTGCGTGCTACCTGTCTTCAGTGTTTTCAAATTTTGTTTTGTAACCAGCGGTTTTGCTAAAGACTAGAGTTTTCTGAAATATGACGCTATGTTGTTGGGCCATTGGTATCCTACGCTCTGTTTGTTCCTTTGTCTACGCTTCGCTACAGCTTGAAAATGGTGATTTTTATATTGCTGTAGCCTTAATGCTGTGTGCGCTAGATTTTGATTCTCTTTTATGTAAATGTATTTATTATAATATTGTGACATTTTAATTTTGTGTCTTTCTGTTATTCGTGTGAATATTTTCAACTCGGTATTTAAAATTATTTTACACTTTTTTTCAGTTTTGCTTTCGTTTCGGCTTAATTTCCACAGAAGCCATGATTGTAGGAATGCCCTCCGCCTTATTAGATACACTTCCTGCCTCTCACACTCGTTAATTTTTCTAACAGGTACTGCAAGGTTTTTGATTGTTGTATTCTTTTGTAAAATGATTCGAATTTTAGTGTTCCTAAAAACTCTGAACTTTTGTTTAAAAGTGTAAGTTTCTTTTGTTTTCGTATTTCGACAGAAATTCGTATACAGAAAAAAATTGTAGCTAATTTCATTTCTGTCGGACATGGTGTCCAAGAATTTGACGGAAAAATTTTAACAGAGAGAATGTTAAAGTTCAAGAACTTGCTATCAGATGAATTCTAGTTTTGTGGGTTTAGAAGTGGACTCAGCTGGCTTGAAAAGGGCGCATGTGATATGTTCGGGTTTGTAAAACAAGAAAATCGCAAAAGTGGCGAAAGATTTATTAACCCTTTAAAGACGAAGCCTATCTGTTTTATATAAGGACTTAGTGACTACCGCGCAGTAAACACTCTCCACTTCGGTTATAGAAACCAATCTCTTAATGTTTTATAAGGCAAAAGTTGCTGTTTGTTCTGAGATCCGTACAAAACACATAAACGCAATGTGGGCACCACGTAGAATTTTTTAATGTGAAACCAGGCCGTATGTAAAGTTACCGCTAGGCTTTAAAAGGTTAATTGCCTAATTGTCTCTTATATTCTCCAGGACTCTCCTCCATGGGTTTGATTAATTTGCCACACCGTGCCAGTACAGTCACCTTAGCACCTGATTGTCAATTGTCATGTAATGATCCGAATATGGACCAAAATCTTATTCATTTGCTGAGAGGAGCCCTAACGAAAAAGACCTGCAGCCCAGTGTTACTCATTCAGTGGTATCAGAGTGTTTTAGCTTATGAGTGCACGTAAATGGAAATTGCATCATGCAAGAGGATTAGTGTCATATTTCAGAGTTGGATCAGCACTTAATTAGAAAGCATGAATCTTCGGTAAACAATAAATGTTTAATAAATTACAACTCGCAGGATTAAACAATAAAACAATCGCGTGGACGGGAACAAATTCTCACTTGCAGCTGACGGTGTAAAACGAACACGGGCGTTGAAACGGTCTCCATGTAACACGCAGCATGCATCAGACCGAATCAACGAAACTGTGGGTTTGCTTTTAGGCGCGTTCGCAAAATTTCTGACGGAAACGATTAGCTTCGTCATGTCTGTCTGTCTGTCTGTCTGTCTGTCTGTCTGTATGAAACAACTCGGCTCCCACTGGACGGATTTCCATAAAATTTTATATTTGAGGATTTCTCGAAAATCTGTCGAGAAAATTCAAGTTTCATTAAAATCTAACAGTAATAACGGGCACCTTACGTGAATCTCAATGTGCATTTATCATAATATCGCGCTCAGTTCTTCTTAAAATGAGAAATGCTTCAAATAAAGTTCTACAGGAAATCAAAACACACTTTTTACGTTGAATAACTTCTTTCCGAAACTCGTGCCGTTTATGTGATAATGTGCAAAAATGTGGTAAAGCCAGACAGGCCACCGATGACAATACAATGCGGAGCAAAAAAGATGCGATTTTTGTGCCGGATAACTAAGGCAAAGCACAGACAGACAGACTCACACTCATAATATTTAACACTGCTTCATAACGGATTAATTCCGTCTGATCGCATAAAATGTTTTGCGGCCAAACAAAAACTGTGAAACTGTGCAACGACTGGTCTGTCACTGCGATCTGTGTAGCCGAACTGTACGTCTAAGGAAGGCTATGAGCAAACGAGCATTGTTTTTTTTTTCAGTGCAGCAATATCGGGCACTTTACATTAAGACCTCCGTACGTTTTATTGTTGCCGGCGACATAAATTTGCCATAAAGGCATTGTTATGCAGTACTCAATATTTGTATATACTTGACAGTGACGTGGAACTCAACAAAAACACAAAATTGTTCGAACTCTTCTCGGGTTGATAGCCGTGTCAATTGTTTACAAAACCTCCGACGTTTCGGAGATACACTCAGTTTCCCTACTCAGGGAAAAAGTGATCACTTTCCCTGAGCATGGAGGCTGAGTGTGTCTCCGAAACGTCGGGGTTTTTTTAAACAACTGACACGGCTATCAGCCCGAGAAGAGTTCACACAATTGTTTACAAAACCTCCGACGTTTCGGAGACACTCAGCCTCCCTACTTAGGGAAAGTGATAACTTTTCCTGAGCATGGAGGCTGAGTGTGTCTCCGAAACGTCGGAGGCTTTTTAAACAACTGACACGGCTATCAGCCCGAGAAGAGTTCACACAATTGTTTACAAAACCTCCGACGTTTCGGAGACCCTCAGTTTCCTGCTCAGGGAAAGTGATCACTTTTCCTGAACATGGAGGCTGAGTGTGTCTCCGAAACGTCGGAGGTTTTTTAAACAACTGACACGGCTATCAGCCCGAGAAGAGGTCACACAATTGTTTACAAAACCTCCGACGTTTCGGAGACTCAGCCTCCCTACTCAGGGAAAGTGATCACTTTTCCTGAGCATGGAGGCTGAGTGTCTCCGAAACGTCGGAGGCTTTTTAAACAACTGACACGGCTATCAGCCCGAGAGGAGTTCACACAATTTTGTCGTCTTGAAAGCCTGAAGACATAAAACACAATGTATTGTGTTACCACTACAACAATGGTTACGCGAACGCACCAAATTTTTACGCTGTACGTACATTGCCAATCTTTTTAGTATAAAAGACGCACTAATACGGACAGGACATTTCTACTGCCTAGGCTTCGCAAACAGAATTATGCCAGAGGTCACGGAAAATGTGTCGTACCTCTGTCCCTACGCAATATGGCACCGCGTTGTAGTCAGTACAGCAAAAAACGCCTTTATACAAGCAGAAGTGCAGAATCTAATGTAGGCGAGATGTTTTTGTAATGTGCTACCGTTTTAGTCTGATGGCGCAGGTAGCTGATTGAATTCGAGTTTTCAATTGGAACTGTGGTTGTCTGCCTTTAATTAACCAATCTATATTCGTGGCTGTTTTCGTCGCAGTTCCCGCATTGGATGCTGGGAAACAGTGTGCCGGTGGGGCCCAACGCGCCTTGTGGCTGCTCTCACACAATTGATGGCCTGTTTGCTTTTGTGTTCGCGCTTTTTTGCTTGCGGGTTCACATGAATGTTCCTTGATTGACAGATTCATGCAATTGATAGACCTACGTCACTGACCGAAACATTTAGAAATTCTTGGCAGTCGGTTGTGGCCTTGAACATTTCAGCGTGTCGCGCTGAGAGGAACAGAGCTTAATAGGATTCTAGCTGTTGCCCAACTTCTGGTCGTAACTTACTGTTACAAATTCGCATTCTAAATTCACCTATTTTGAATCTCGGGTCTTACCATGTAGGTCTTTTTCGAATTTTACTAGATTTAATAATTTTTTCAAAGGATATTCCGTGATTGTAACAGGAAAATCTTTTTTTTTTGGGGGGGGGGGGGGTCGGTAACATCAATCCTTTGTGTTCATTAAGTTAATATCGGTTTTGCTTTCCGAAGAACACAATACCATGAATACTGCATATTCATTTGTTTACTGCGACATGTTTCGGCCGATTATTACGGACGTCATCAGGTGGTTTCACAATTACGTAGAATTAAGTGCAGTCGAACCCGATTAAAACAGCATCGGTGTATGCGACACCCCTCTATAGCGTCAGATATTCTGTGGTACCAATTAATTCCTCACTGTTAACCGTAACTTTACACTACTCGGTTACAACGACATTTGTTTATGACGACACAAAATATTCATTCCCCTTCATGACGTTATAACCGAGTTCAACTGTATATCGAGGTAGAGGCCTCTCCTGTACAAACAGGGTGTATAAAATATTTATAAGTTAGTTACAGCAGCATATTCTGATTTTAATCAATTGTAATTAAATTTAATGTCATCATCCCCGTTGGCATTTAAGAAGGAATAGATTGTGTACAATTTTAATTATTATTGTGCACGTATTATTAACTGTTTGGAATATTAACTAACTTATCAATATTTTATACTCACTGTATGTAAAGGACAGGCCTCTACCTCAATATACTTTTATGTAACTGTGAAACTACCTGATGATGGCCGTAATAATCCGCCGAAACATGTCTCAATAAATAAATGAGTTTACAAATTATTCAGCGTGTTATGTAGTTCGGAAAGTCGGAACCGATATTAACGGGAAATGTCTACAGCCATATCCCAACACGTTCTGTTTCCCAACTACAACTCCGTTATCTGCCCATCCCTTTCTAATTTCCCCCCCCCCCCCCCCGTGTGTTCTTAAGGCTTTATAGTCGAGGCTAAAAGGCCTGATTCTGATTGTAGCGAAGTTAATAAAAATCAATTTGTAACACGCTTCAGGAGTGGCGCAGTTGGTTGAGGCACTGCGCTACAAACCGGAAGGTTGCGGGTTCGATTCCCGTTTGTGTCATTGGAATTTTTCATTGAAATAATCCTTCCAGCCGCACTATGGCCCTGGGATCGACTCAGCCTCTAACAGAGACGAGTACCAGAAATATTTCCTGGGGGGTAAAATTGGCCGGTGCGTATGGCTGACAACCTTACCACCTCCAAGTGCCGACTGTCTAGAAATCTAGGAACTTCAACCTCCTGGAACCCTGTGGGCCTGTCCAGGCCTGTAATGGGACTGCTTTACCTTTACACGCTTCAGGCATCCGAAAATGCCATGCAAATGTGCTTCCTCCATACGAACTCGTGGTCGTATTTCCGGAGAATCTGTTGATCAGAGGGATTATCCGTCTTCGTGCGTGCGTGACGAAATATCTCCTCTGTACCATTTTAATGTATTACCGTCGTCGGGATAAGTTTATTGCTGTCAAGTTGTGTCAAGGCAGATTGCAATGTGCATAGCAAGTTTGATGTTTTAATCCCAGCCGTCTGCTGTTATGTGATGCTGAATGCGTTGTGCTGCAGTTGCTGCCTGCCTACGCCAATTAGCATTGCAAAACTGCACGTTAACCTTGAGCAAGAAGTGAGCCTGCTGGTTGCATGCTAAGAAGCACAGTACGTTGTTAACAAATGGAATGTCCTAGACCAGGGCTGGCCAACTTGCGGCCCCCCGGGGGAGGTATTTGGGACCGTCGGTCACCTGAACACTTTCAATAACACAATTTAACGTAATATAACAGGCCTGCAATATAGAATATGGTAAATTAATTAGCAGAGAAAATGTTTGGAAACTATAACTCATCAGCACATAGTAAAGCAATAAAAAAAGGTAAAGCAGTCCCATTACACGCCTGGACAGGCCCTTAGGGTTCCAGGAGGTTGAGGCTCCCAGATTTCTAGACAATCGGCACTTGAAGGTGGTAGGCTGTCAGCCATACGCACCGGCCGCCTTTACCCCCCAGGAAATATTCCTGGTACTCATTTCTGTTAGAGGCTGAGTCGACCGGAAGGATTATGTCAATGAAAAATTCCAATGGTACCATCCGGAATCGAACCCGCGGCCTGGCGCTTTGTAGCGCAGTGCCTCAACCAACTGCGCCACCGCGGCCCCACAGTAAAGCAATACTTCTTTGTATTTGACAGAGTTAGGCCACCTACTCTGTCATTCAACCATATTTTTGGCGTAACTTATTGTTTATAAATACCAGCCTTCTATCTTGGACGTTAGGCTTGGCGCCGTATGTTCCGGATCATAAATATTGCCTTTAAGTGCGGTATTGTCTGCATTTACCCGTCAACATAACAACAACCCGGAATATTTTCAGAAATTTTGTCAGTTTTACAGATCACTTAATATAGTTAGAATGGGGAAATATTTGAAGCTACAATATAGCCTGGACATGTGGCCAGGTTGGGAGAGACCAAGGAATGCGTACAGGAAGTCTGAAAGATGAAGATGTGTGTGTGTGTGTGTCTAATGAAGCAACACGCCGTGGAGACATTGCCTTCCACATTGCAGTTTGTCCAGCGCTGCTTGCTGTCTCTGTGATGGCGATATTTGCTCTGCCGAACGTCTTGCTGATCACGGATTATACTTGTTTCCGTAGCGTCCAATACAGACGCATCTCGTGAGCGTAACTGCAAACAGAACCCAACGAAATCCGCTTTCTTCTTGTTTTCTGTTGCTTATAAGACATGAACAAACAAGATCAAAATAAAAAAGCAGGAAATCTAGGAACTAAAACTAGAAGATACCAAAGTTTCTCTGTAAGCTGGCATCTTTTTTCAGGCAGAATTTTCAATTTTCGTTTCTTGTGGTAGAGAAGGTTTTACAGGTGAACGGTTCTCCGCGTATCTCAACACAGGGGATGACGTTGCATTGCAGGATCAGACAGCTTCAGTATAGGGTGTTTTCAAAATATTTTGCCTATGGAGGGCAGAAAAGAGTATAGCCTCAAATACGTATATCGAAATTTGCAAGAATTGTAAAAATTGGTACAAAATTGACAGCCATGTACAGGGTGATTCAGGAGGAAAGGTCAATGTTTTGGCAGGTGATAATATCAGTCATTGTGAGAAAAAAAGTTTTTGTGAACGTGTGTCTAATTGTGAGCGGTTGCCGAGATAGAGCTGTTTGAATATACAACTATGAACCCATTGTGAGTGGTATTAAAAAAAGAAAAATTACTTGCTATTAAGTGTATTTTAATTTTATTGACAAATTTTTTACAGTTCACAATCAGCTTTCCAAAATCCCACCGTCATCCTCAGTGCATTTCGCAACTCGTGTTCGAAGATCGCGTGTTGTTCGTCTGAGTATATCTCCACGTTTCCTTATGCAAGCAGCAGCATTCAAGTTTCGAGCGAGAAATTCGTCTCGTGTACCCACCCTTTTTAGACTTCCCTCTTCATCCAACCTAACCAGCAAAAATCTAACAGTGTTAGATATGGAGACAGAAACAGCTGTCTCGGTAACCATTCATATGAATTTTTCCTCACAATGACCGATAATAGCACCTCCCAAAATATTGATCTTACCTCATGAATCACCCTGTAGAACATAAATCGGACAGCATTTAAACTGATACCAGGATGTAATAATTACCATGTTCTAAGCCTGTGGTCTGCATTCCTCATCAGTTGCGTTAACAGTAAATATGTCAGGGGGAAATCGTTGTGTATGGAATCGTTCAATTCGTAGTTTTGTTTCTTTTTTGCTTCATTTCTTTCTTCCTTCTCTTATTTTTTTTCTGGTACTTTGCCTTGTGAGATACCAGATTTTTATGACAATGTTTATGAACAGATCCGTGGTGCGGGATGTGACGCCGTGTACTCGGGTACAAATCTACGTCAGATAGTTCATACTCTTGTATCATATATACATATATTTAGTTAAGTACGCCTTTAAGAGATCAGAAACAGAGAGGAGAGTCAAGTTCATACTACTACTATTGTGTGTGCTGTGTGACAAGTGTTAGAGATTTGATTCCACACAGTACCGAAAATATTTTTGTTTCCACCATGATTTCCACACCGGCAATTGGACACACTCAAAACCCTATTCTCTAGTCTCGACATATGAGCACATACTTTCACCTATATTGGTTAGTGCCTGTGGAAATCAGATGCGAATGAGCACAGACGTGGCTCCTGTCGGAGGCTTGGAGGGAATAAATTGGAAAACTGAGAAAATATTGGACAGAAGAGAGAAATGTAATGGTCGAGTTGAGGTTAGTAGCGGAGTACCGTGAGTAGTACCAAAATAAGGAGCAGACAAATGTCAGCAGATATACACTTAAGGCAGGCACGCACACATACGCGGTTACTGCTCTCCCGAGCAACTACATTTTGTAGCGTGGGGCGTGCTATTTTGTACCGTGGCGCCTGCTATTTTGTAGCGTGGCGCCTGCTATTTTGTACCGTGGCGCGTGCTATTTTGTAGCGTGGCGCCTGCTATTTTGTAGCGTGGCGCCTGCTATTTTGTACCGTGGCGCGTGCTATTTTTTACCGTGGCGCCTGCTATTTTGTACCGTGACGCCTGCTATTTTGTACCGTGGCGCCTGCTATTTTGAGCATAATTATTGCAGTTTTTTTCCCTCACCTGCAAAAAATATGTATCAGTTCACATGCAATCAGCACAAAGCGCCAGACAATAGTGAAGTTTATAAGGCACTCCAGAATTTGGTTCGTCAGTATACAAAGGGCTTCGTGTCTCCTTCTGGCGCCCAGACTGTGGAGGGGGCTGCGGGGTTTGGCAAGTTGGTGTACCCTGATTTAACCTTTTAAAGCCTAGCGGTAACTTTACGTACTACCAGGCTTAACTTTAATCAATTCTCCATGGTGCTCACATTGCGTTTATGTGTTTTGTACTTATCTGGGAACAATCTGCAACTTTTACCTTACACGTCGTCAAATGATTGGTTTTTTTAAACTGAGGCAGAGAGTGTTTACTGCGCGGTACGCCCTCACGCTTTATATTATACAGAACGCGTTTCGGCTTTAAAGGGTTAAGGAAAGTGTGCTGTGCTAGAACCTAGTGCTACAAGGGTGCGTATTTACATCAGGAATTAACCTGACCTGCATAAATAAGTAAATAAGTTTTCAAAATAAACGTAAGGGGCTTTGGCAAATGGAATTAATTTTCAGGCAGTCTCGCCATGTGTGGCAGGAGTAATTCCACAAAGTTTCCAGCTTCAGGTGCAGGTAACGTCAGCGAGCCTAGGCTGATGTCACGTGTCGTGAGAGTGCGCGAAGTCGTGTGCGCGTAGATCAGTGCGTTTCTGCAGCCAGAGCGGTGGAGGGGCCCCTATTCGTCTGCTTACATAGCAGCTGCAATTAGGTGACTGAGGAAGACATAAGGGTTGTTAGACTGGCGCTGAATGTTTTCATGCAAAATAACGGGGACTTTGTGGATTTAGTTCTGTTATACTTACTTCCACATCGAGGTGAAAAAAACAAACGGGAAAGGACTACATAATGACTGTCGGAGAGACAGTGTATCAGTGCGTGTTTGGTTGTTTTCGACACGTGTGATTGTAGTATAAATTTTATGTGCTTCGTCTCCGTAATTAGTTATCGACATAGGATTGTCTATGAACTTGCTGTACCTATTTTCCTTCCTTGCTCCTTGATCATTACTTTCTGTAGATCACTACGTCAGTGCTCGAGGGAGGGGGATTCCCAAACTAGGCCCACGAGTGCCCTTCCATTCCTCCAGTACATAATTATCAATGACACCCTAGAGATGTGACCACGTTAGATTATGTACGAAATCTACAACTTGAAGGGCTATGCTAATGCACACTGAGACCGTAAACTTGCATTACGTGAGACCGGCGAGAGAACAACCAGCAGTGAGAAATTTACTGTATCTGGTCTGGACTCCATCGCGCTCTGGGAAGTACAAAGAGAAATAAGCCTTTTGTTCGAAAAGGACAAAAAATAATAATCATCATCATCATCTGCATCACAGGTTTGCACAATAAGCCTTCAGGCTGCGGTGCGCCCGTAGCGTCTGCTGCGGGGCCCTTCTCCACTTAAAAAAACCCCCTTTGGTTTCTGTACGTGGGAAAATCATTTTATGTTACTGAAGTGATAGGCGGAGGTGAAGATACGTTATATTTTGCTTTTTTGCCTAAGCATCCATATTGGTTAAAATGTTTGCAATGAAAATTTGCAAAAATTGCTCCTGACAGCTTTGTCATTTGCTTTTGTCCGTCTGTCCCGCTGTAACAGCTTTTGAACTTCTGAGATGATTCTCACAAACATTCTAACAGAGGGGTTATCCAACCTCGCAGCCACATTTGTAAATTTTTTTTCCCCCATGGTGAACAGCCCCTAGTGGGGCAGGACGTCCGCGTTGTCAAGACTTCAGGATCACACTGAGACACACAGCAGTCGGTAGGACTCCTCTGGACGATTGATCAGCCCGACGCACAGACCTCTACCTGACAACACACAGCACTCACAAGAGACAGACACACAGCAGTCGGTAGGACTCCTCTGGACGATTGATCAGCCCGACGCACAGACCTCTACCTGACAACACACAACACTCACAAGAGACAGACATCCATGCCCCCGGCGGGATTCGAACCCGCAGTTACAGGAAGAGAACGGCCGCAGACCCACGCCTTAGACCGCGCGGCCACTGGGATCGGCATGTAGATTTTATACATACTAAATACGAGTACTAATTTAGGGCGTTTGATATTCCAATTATTGTGACTTTTAAACGTGCGGCCCACGAACCAGCCCACAATAATGGTTGTGGCCCTTTCCCAAAAAATGGTTAGACAGTCCTGGTTAATACCTTACAGCTCTAGTAAAATGTCAACGTGTTTCAATTTTTGGATCATCTTCCAAGCGAATGATAACCAACAATAATATTTCGATATCAAATGGCTACAGAATTTCTTCGTGCGAGATTTGGGCTCCCCCCCCCCCCTCGCCCCACATCTCTCTCCATCCCTTGCGCTTCGCCTTCCAGTATATGTCTCTATTATTTATTAACCGTTCACTAGAAACAGGCATTTTTAGCTGGTTGACACAGGCCACAGGCTGTTCGAGGGGAATAGTACAGTAAGCAGAGAGTGGCAAGTCTTTCCTTTCTCACCGTCCATGGGACCCCTTTCTGTGGCCTCCAGACTGAGTCAAGATCCACTTGTGTTACCTTATGTGTACGATTTGGAGCAGAGAGTGAGATATTCGTACAAGAATCAGGAATGGGGGTCCATGTAACAGCGTAACTAATTACCTTGCGTATTGTGTCTGTTAATTGCTCAACTTCAGCTGGTCCTGCTAATAGATTCGTATCTGTTAAGCTCACGTATTTGACCAGCATAGGTGTGCCTGCAAGACAGATATATCGGACAAATGATGTGTTGGGTCAGACCAGTGGCCGTCCGGTCTAAGGCGTAGGTCTGTGGCCGAGCGCTTGCTGGGATCGTGGGTTCGAATCCCACCGGGCGGCATTGATGTTTGTCTCTTGTACAGTGTTTGTGTTGTCAGGTAGAGGTCAGTGCGACGGGCCGATCCCTCGTCCAGAGGGGTCCTACCGACTGTGGTGTGTGTCTGAGTGTGATCAAGTGACAATAAACAACCTCGACACCTATTGTGAGTAGGTAGAAGAGGGAAGGACTACGAAACGATGTGTTGGGTCAGATCTTGTGGTGGGCTTGTGTGATCACGAACTTACATGTAATTAAAAAGACGAGGAATTGCTTGACTACTGGAAGAGTCGTCAGCTTATAAGGAAGGACTTTGCTACTTAGAACTGCTTTTAATTGCTTATGTTGATGGCACGGGAAATTTCGTCAGTGATCGGCAAAAACACGTTTTGGGGCCCCCCCTTTACGCCTATTCTTTATTCTCATCCAGTCCAATCTTTTGTACATAAACCAGCCCAAAGCGCTTGTGGCTAGCTAAGGTTATTACTACAAGCTTTCTTGAGAACAGAATTTTTGGGCGACTGCAGGAAAATGTAGGGTAGTACAGTGTGGAGAGGGGCAAGCGTAGCAGCTCGGTGGATATATGGAGGGGGCCAATCTGTGATGCTACTTTCCGTGGCCTTAGTATAGTTGCAGTAATATTCAGAAATGTTTGTAATTGCGCATTTGGCCATGACTTACTAGAATACTGCATACGTAAGTACGTATGGTGGTGTTGCAATATTTAAGTTGGCAGGAAATATACCCAAATTTACAGAATCGACAACTGTGTATATGCGTACAGTGAACGAAACAAGTATGTGGTTGGCATTTTTTATTCTGTTAACTGGTAGGGTCAGGCTATGTCTACATGTAACTCCCGCCTTGTAGTGGGCATATTTTCCACCCACCAGATGGCAGATGAATTAGTGTGGAGAGCTGGTAGCATAAAACTGACAGGATAGAACTCGAAGAGAGAGAGAGAGAGAGCGAGAGAGAGAGAGACCTGTCACCATGCCACTCTGTCCACCAAAGGTTCCACAAGCACTGCCCTGAAACTGAACCGAATGACTCGGCAGTGAGAAGCCGGCGACAAACCCCCTAGACAGTTCTGTTTTTGTATTGAGATTGAATGGTTGCGTGGTTGTTGGATTTATTTCTCTGGAGCGCTCTGTTGTTGAAACATTCTGATAAACTGGGTTTACGGGTCATAGTCCTGTGGGATATGACGTAGGTTGTTGGCTGTAACACTGAGAAAATCATTTGTGAACAGGACAACGAAATCACCGAACAAATAATGGAATGGAATGCCCTTAAAACGTGCGTGGCACAAAATGCGTGTCTTATCACTAAATAAATAAAAGTGTCGTTTTTGTTTTTGTTTTTGTCGTTGTTGTATAGAGTTTTGACCCAGTACTTCTTTTATATTGTTTCTTCTTCAACAGTGTTTCTGTTTTGTCTGTTTAATATTTTGTTTTTGTGTATTTGTTATGTTTTTGTGTTTGTTTGCGTCTTTGCGCTGGCTTTATAATAGGCACTTGTGCTATTAAGCCTGCACGTTAATAGATACCCACTGAATTGAAATTAATCGCATTATTATTATTATTATTATTATTATTATTATCATGATTAACTTTATTATCGTCATTCCAAGGCCAATTAATTTAAGCACGAAGAGTGCATTTACTGTTTGCTTAACGGAGAAAATAACTGTACCGTCTGCCAATAACACGTGAGACATCTGTGCGTGTACAAGAAGTACACAGAATGTTCACAAGGGAACCTGTACAACAGGGTTACTCAAACCGCGGCTGCCGGCGACTTTCATGAATTATAAATACGTACATATATATATATATATATACACTATTAGAAGTACATGGAGTTTAGGCGGGTAGATGTACCACTTATTGTGAGTTTTGTACTTGCGTTCGCAAAAGCAACACGCAACAGAGTTTGTGGCCCTTTGCAAAGAAAGAAAAAAGTTGGACACCCGTGCTTCACAATATTACTCTCTTATAATAATAGAATGCCGGTAGATACGAAGCCAGTCCTTTGTAATTGAAGCTCAGAAGAAATAGTTTGTTTGCTTTGGGTTTACATTGTTTGTTGAGCTTAAATTTAAAAATAATTGCCTTTGAACGTACCGATACTCCAATGTGGTTGTAACCTCTGGTCGCAAAGTTTATTTTGGACACACTACTTTTACGTTACTTTTACATCTACAGCAATCATATTTAAATCTTATATTATAAATCTTATATCATATATAAAACTTATATTGCCTACTGAGAAGGAAATGTAGTTTAAACTCCATTTCAGTTTAATGTGTTCCATGTCCGTGCACTGTATCATACAAAACACTAATCACCAACAAATGCACAAAGAGAGTTTTACCATCAATCGTAACACACTCCTACATGTTTCGACCTTGCTCGGTCATCTTCAGGGTGAACTTTTCTTACCGTTGCACGAGGGTTGCACCTTATATTTAAGTGAGAATGTGCTGTTGACTGTGTACTGGAGGCGTGAACTCTCTGCGGTCCGGGCCTGCACTGCACGAGTGCAGGCCCGGACCGCAGAGAGTTCAGTTCACAGTCAACAGCACATTCTCACTCAACTGCAACTTTAGTGTAACGGTAACGAAAAGTTCCCCTGAAGATGACCGAGCAAGGTCGAAACATGTAGGAGTGTGTTACGATTGATGGTAAAACTCTCTTTGTAAATTTATTGGTGATTAGTGTTTTCATTTCGGTCTATTTAACCAATCAAGACGACGATTGAATTCACTTGTATTTAAATATTCACTTCGTACCGCGCAGTGAACAAACACTCTTCGGCTATTAAAACCAGTTAATGCTTCACAGGAAATGGATCGCCGTTTTGTGGTATTTATACAAATAGACAAATACCCCTGACCCTGCAGGTCCTAGAATATCAGAATGTTAACCTTGGTGATACACAAACAACCACCGGGCAATGGAAAATTCCAAAATTACAAACGTCTAAGTAAATATTAATAATTAATATTATTACGCTTTTAGTAAATTCTTGTAGAGTCGCTTCAGTAGTTATCATCGTCAATAGTGTCTGTAAAGTGTTTGTATAAATAGTAACCCCTCTCCACTAAGTGTAATTGTACTGTAGCCGCAACTGACAGGCAATTTATTCGTAGCCTCCAAACCCGTCTTTGTGTTGGTAGAAGTAACCATTAACAGTTTCAATTGACAGTCCATAACACCTGCTACAGACATGGCTGTCAGTGTGGCGGGGAATTGGAAATATGTGATAAACGTGTGTTGCTTAAAACAGTTTTTCTTCTATTACAAACTGATCATACTTCGACGTACCTTCGTCGAGTTATGGTTATTTAGGGCAGTTCGCTTGGCTCTTTTTTCACTTGGTTCATGAAAGAAAAACTTTCCAGTGCAATTCTGCGCTATAAAGGGAAATAATTACCGCTGCTGTTGGAATATTTACTTGGCAGGTTCTATAATTGAACATTGGAGTCCTAAACAAACACCTCAGTCAGTAGCGTCTTGTATTTCTGCCTACCTGTTTAATTTTGTATATAACATTAAAATAAACACAATGTCCTTGGAAGTCGTAGATAAAAAAAATTCCAACTTTTGAAACTCTCCCTTTTGGCTTGCGGTTCAAAGAACATATTCCGTTACGCATATTTTATTTCTTATTGGACTATTTTGTGGCCGATCCCAGTGGCCACGCCGTCTAAGGCGTGAGTCTGCAGCCGAGCGCTTGCTGGGATTGCGGGTTCGAATCACGCAGGGGGGGGGGGGCATGGATGTTTGTCTCTTGTACAGTGTTTTTGTTGTCAGGTAGAGGTCTCTGCGACGGGCCGATCCCTCGTCCAGAGGAGTCCTACCGACTGTGGTGTGTGTCTGAGTGTGATCAAGTGCAAATAAAACAACCTCGACACCTGCTGTGAACAGGTAGAAGAGGGAAGGACTCCGAAACGAGACTCTTTTGTGAATGTTGTTTAATTAGGCCCTACGTTTGCACAAGGCATGTATCAAAGGTAAGTTTTATCCATACTGGTTTGACGACTGTGCGTGTAATGAACCGGAATAGCTCAGTTGTTATAGTGACTGACCTAAGGGCTAGAGGTCCTGGTAGTCTAGCTTCAGTTCCCAACAGCGGCATCAGGACTAGGTTTGCAGACAGGCTGTAGGTCGCACCTAGCCTCCTATGGGAGTATATTTCTGTGGGAGTAAAGCGGCCTGAGTGTAAAGCTAATTAATTATTCCCATTCAGTGCTGAATCTCACAGGGACAAATTTACCTTCACTTCTGGGCAGTACATGAAGATATAGATACCCTCGGGGTTTTCGCCATAAAATCAGAACTGAATAGACGCTATTGAATACTGAGACGAGTAGCATAGGGAAGGAGAGAACAGTATTGAAAACGGTCTTAACGGAGTGGTGTAGGGGGATGAGGTTTGGATTCAGCTGGCTGAGACATCTGCTGCGGGCTCTTCGAATTTTCTAGTTCTATAAAAGTCGGAAAATTACTGGCCAGGTGACAGACTGTCATCGTCTCAGAAGAGCCCCTGTTTTATGTACGATAGTAGATAGAGCAAAGTGTTAGTAGATAGAGCAAAGTGTTAGTAGATAGAGCAAAGTGTTAGTAGATAGAGCAAAGTGTTTTATTTAACAACAATGCCAGTTTCTAAGATTATATAGCGTTGGTTGTAAATAAATGGGTGTGGGCCGTTGTTAGAACGATAGTGACAGAGGAAAACTGACGTACTACGAGCCAAACCTCTCCCAGGGTCGCTTTGTCCATCGCAGATTCTACATGTACTGGCCTAGGACCGAACCCAAGTTCCTCGGATAGAGGCCTGCTAACGTGGTAGAGACGAGTGCTGACGGTTACGAAGTCCCAGACAAGATTCTCACTGCGCTGAACGAGCGGTCCAGGCCACTGTGCTCTGTGGTAGTTTACCGACGTTTCGGAGGCAACCACTAACCAACTCGACGGAGCAGAGTCCTTCCTGGTAAGCTAACCGGTCCTCAGGTTCTCAAGAAATTTCCCCGACGTTTCGGGCGCAACTGCTATCTCCACAGAGCAGAGTCCTTCCTGAGAAGCTAACTGGTTCTCGGCTAGTCAAGCAATTTCCCGCGTTTTATGGAACCCGAAGGTTCATCACCGTATTCACAAGAGCCCGCCACCTGTCACCACAGCATGACGCGTCCTCCGGTTTCGGATGGAGGAACAGCCTCCAGATATGGAGGTTAGCTGCGAATATATTGGATAAGCAGTCGCGGAAGGCCGACAAGGGGTGGTCCTCGAGCTTGGGTGTTGGGATAGGTGCCAACAGTTCCTCGCCGTACAAGTTTAGCCATGTTACAGGGCCGCGAATGCAACCAGTACCCTCAGTGTTGAGTTGGGTGCTTCCTTCATATCATCAGAAAATTTCCACTAGACTACACGGCGTCACATCGTGGAAGACAGTATTCGTCATGAAATATAAGAATGTGCCACTTCCATGACGTCAGTTGACAATTCAGATAGTAAGATAACGCGGTACTATATGCCATTCTTGCACAGAGCCTTGTGTGTTTGCTGTGGTAGCGATGTACTGTAATTTACTGTCCGGCCTGGCTAGCTGACATTATCGCTTATCCAGATAAACGCTACGGGACGACTGTTCGTTGTCGTTCTCTTATTAGTATTTCTTCTTCTTTCCACGTGGTTCCGTTTTACTGAACCGCATAGACTGCTGGCTGGATTATTATCGCATTATGCAAATGGGGTTGGAATGACTTTCAAAGGAAGCTCAACTTAATACATCAGCCAACTTATGCACTTAATAAAATACATTCAGAAGCATGTATAAAATCCTATATGTTTCGGCACCGGGGTGCCATCTTCAGGGATTTATTCAGAGCAAAGAAGTAACAAGAGCAACAGCTAATCTAGGTATTGTGTCTATCTGACAGACTGACTGACTAACTAACTGACTGACTGACTGATTAACTAACTAACTAACTAACTAACTACATGGAGCAGAGTCCTTCCTGAGAAGCTAACAGTTTCTCAGCTAGTCAAGAAATTCCCCGCATTTTGTGGAACCCGGAGGTTCATTACCGCATTTACAAGCGCCCGCCGCCTGTCCCTATTCTGAGCCAGCTCAATCCAGTCCATGCCCGTCCGTCCCAGTTCTTGAAGATCCATTTTAATATTATGTTCTCATCTACGCCTGGGTCTCCCCAGTGGTCTCTTTCCCTCAGGTTTTCCTACCAAAACAGGTATTACAAACATCTGTCTCGATCTTACGTGATCCGAAGATATCTGTTCCAATTGGAGCGTGTAAAGTGTGTCCTATCAGGCGGTGTGGTGTATCACTTTAAAAAATTGTAAAATTTACGTTGTAGTTTTGTGATTATTAATTTTGTATATTTTAGAATGTTAATGTTTTAATCATTTTAAGAAGGGAGACACAATACCTAGATTAACTGTTGGCCTTGTACTCCTGTTTTCTGAATAATTCCCTGATGATGGCACCCCGGCGCCGCAGGTTGCAGGAGTTTTATACTTGCTTCTAAATATATTTGATTAAGTACTTCAATTGCTTGATGTGTTAATTACATGAATGTTTTTGAGTACTGCACATATTTATTATAAATTAAGAGTAATCTGTTTCAAACTAAACCAAATAATTTTATCACTGTCTATCTTACGTGTCATGCCGTCTGTTTGGAAAGTGATACGTGACTTAGCTTCAATCTGAAACCGTTTTGTGTAAGATAATATTAGAATTTTGTAGTTCCAGTGTATAGAACGTACAGCGCTGCGGGTGTCGGGGACTGCAGCTATGTGTTTCATTAAATGAAACGCGATATTAAACTGTACAGGTGTGTGTGCATGTGTGTGTGCGTGTGTTTATTCAGTTTCCTGTTTTCTGTGCCTTTGAATTACTCTGTACTCCGTTCAGTTTTGATGGGTTTCTGCAAACGTTACGAGTTTTCGAAAAAAACCTTTCTGTATCCTAAGGCGAAAGCAGCAGTAAAAGCGAATGTATTTCTACCAGTTACTGCGCCTCTTTGCGTGAGAAGAGCCCCCCCCTCCCCCACCCGCAGTGTATTATCTTATTTGCAAGAGCGACATAAATCCCACATCGCGAACTATGTCTTTGTATAGAGGCATGTATACGGAGGAATTCTGCGTATGAAGCAATGCAATATGAACCCAGAATGAGGGTGTCATAAAAATTAAATCATTGTCTGTCCAAACATAATTAAATTGTATCTATTATACAGAACTACATGTTTCGACCTATCTGAGGTCATTCTCAGGTTCGCAATTGGTCTTTAAAGCATAAGACCAACTGTGAACCTGAGGATGAGGTGAGATAGGTCGAAACATGTAGTTCTGTGTAATAAATACAATTTAGTTGTGTTTGGACAGATGTTGATTAATTGTTTGTACTGTTATCAATAAAACTGGATGGCATACCTTAAAATGAAGATGTAACCTTGTGTTTTGACGTTTTTTGACCTTTGACATCCCCGTTGGCGTATGCTATCAATCTTTTACATGAAAATCAGTCGACAGCCAACTGCTTTATTCCTTTCTTTGTTAGGAAGATGAGCGACAAGTTTCGGCCAATGCCAAGGCCATCACTAGGCTGCATTTTACAAAAACATGAGTGTAGAAACTCTACGTGTTTTTGTAAAAAGGAGCCTGATGATGGCCTTGGCATATGCCGAAACTTGTCGCTCATCTTCCTAATAATGAAAGGAATAAAACAGTTGGCTGTCGACTGATTTTTATGTAAAACATTGTAACCTTGTGTCCTTAACTGTGTAGATACGCACTGCAGAAAACTTGGCGTCAGCAGTCATGTCACTGTTCAGTAAGGTGACTCAGGAAGTAAATTGGTGGTGGTGGTGGTTGTGGTGGTGGTGGTGGTGGTTGTGGTGGTTGTGGTGGTGGTTGTGGTGGTGGTGGTGGTTGTGGTGGTGGTGGTGGTGGTTGTGGTTGTGGTGGTGGTGGTTGTGGTGGTGGTGGTGGTGGTTGTGGTGGTGGCAGTTGTGGTGTGGTGGTTGTGGTGGTGGTGTTGGTGGTGGTGGTGGTGGTGGTGGTGGTTGTGGTGGTGGTGGTGGTGGTGGTGGTGGTGGTGGTGGTGGTGGTGGTGGTGGTGGTGGTGGTTGTTGTGTGGTGGTTGTGGTGGCGGTGGTGGTGGTGGTGGTGGTGGTCGTCGTCGTCGTTGTCGTCGTCGTCGTCATCGTTTCCATATGTCAGACGGTCACTCTGCCAGCTCGTCACAGAGGACGCACGGTTTCAAGAGCAGGCCTGTCCACCAGTAACCACGGGGCGGACTAGCCTGCCGCCTAAGACGTCAGCTCCTGTGGTGCACGATAAATATGATGAATACCAAAGAACGTTTTGTGGGAGCTTACTGTCTCCACGTTCAGGAGCCGAGTATGCCGTTGACAACTTATACCCTGAAGATGGAAGCACCAGGTTTCTCCGAAACGTTAGTAAATTACTGATCAATACGTCGGTACATCCCAGGACACTCGAGTGTTCATCAAAACTTGCATGTGGACACACATCTACAGGTGTGAACAGCGTCACGGATACAGCGAAGAAGTTGAGCATTTGGGCCGAATTTTGTGTCCGGAGGGAAGAATTGTGACGAGATTGGAAGCGTGGACACTAAAACAAATCTGCATTTATATATTTATTTATATTCAATCCATACTTCATGGAGAACACATTGTGCTTCCTTTAGAAAGACTAATCAGTAATGGTTGTGTAACTGTATGGAACACATAAATACGCTGTTTGGGCAAAACGTGGTGCTTTTAGTTTTAGGCCTGGTGGCTTATATATATATACTTGTGTATATATATATACGAGTATATATAGTAACCAGTAAGCTTGAAAGGGTTAATTAACTGATGTTTGTAATCGAAACCGGTATGTTTATTCTGCTAAAGGGGCTGAAATTTCAATATCAATTAGACGAAATTAACTGTTAAGTTCAGCGTCGGTGCATTGTATGGAGCTTCAGTTCTCCACTTGGCGTAGGCCTTGGTGCACCGTACAGTTATGAAGGCATCTGCGGACATTAGGGCCTATACACTGAAAACCGTTCGTTTCTAGACATCATTTGAAATCTAATCATCATCATCATCGAAGGGCCAAATTTTCGAATATTTTAGGTAACATTTCCATTACGTCGTACGTCTTTATTTTCCTGTGGTGGGCTGAGACTGTCTGCATGGTACTGCACCCCCTAGTGGGCCCCATATACATCCCCAGATGATAGGTGAAAGAATATGGGGCACTGGCAGAATGATACTGATTGGGCAAACCGAAGTATTTGGAAAGGAGCCTGCCCCAGTGCCACTTTGTCACACTACGGACCCCCCATATGATCCAACCCAGGACTCCGCGGAATGAATCCTGGGACTAACCTCCCGAACACGGCCTTAGGCCATTTTTGAGCGAGAGTGAGTTTTGTCAATTTAACACGGAGAGGACGAATGCGAGTGACCTGTCCGTCCTGTCCTCTAACTTTTATGATATTCACTCACCAATGTCGTCTGTCCGCATACCTTCGGCAAACATAGGCATGCACTTCCGTTACATGATAATGTAGCTAATAGATTGCGCTGCGTCCACGAACGAGATGAATTAAGTGTTGTGTACACGCAACTGCCAAGAGCGGGTGCTACCGGCTGGTTAAGAACTTACAGCACTAACGGGCTTGCTGCAGAGCTTTATTGTAAACATTTATTGCGTCTGTAAAACCCGTGTTCGAGAATAGGGTGCTGAGGAGGATATTTGGACCTAAGATGGACGAGACGACAGGGGAGTGGAGAAGACTACATAACGAGGAACTTAATGACCTGTACTCATCACCAAATATTATTCGAATAATCAAATCGAGAAGAATGAGATGGTCGGGACATGTAGCACGTATGGGGGTAAAGAGAGGTGCATACAGGATTTTGGTGGGGAGAACTGAGGGAAGGCGACCACTTGGGAGACCCAGGCATAGATGAGAGGATAATATTAAAATGGATCTTCAAGATGTGGGTTGGGGCGTGGACTGGATTGAGCTGGCTCAGGATAGGGACAGGTGGCGGGCTGTTGTGAATGCGGTAATGAACCTCCGGGTTCCGTAAAATGCGAGGAATTTCTTGACTAGCTGAGGAACTGTTAGATTCTCAAGAAGGCTTCTGTTCCATGGAGTTAGTTAGTTAGTTAGTTAGTTAGTTAGTTAGTTAGTTAGTTAGCTAGTTGGAAGCTAGTTAGTTAGCTAGTTAGCTAGCTAGTTAGTTAGTCAGTTAGTTAGTTAGTTAGTTAGTTAGTTAGTTAGTTAGTTAGTTAGTTAGTTAGTCTGTCTGTAAAACTCGCTGTTGTATGACAACCTACGCGTGAACAAATCGTTATGGACTGTGGAACTGTGGGTCTTTGCCGAACTCATTTATTATCGACGGCAGCAATTATGACGTGATAGCCGAAGCGCGCGGAGACAAACCTGTATTTAATATTCAACGTTTATATTAATACAATCGTCAATATATCTCGCATTTATTTACCATAAGCAACATTATGAGATCTGCTCTCTTCTGAGGTGTTACGCAGCGCCGAATGGTAATCCTTTACTGACGTTTCGGTCCCATATTCAAGGGTCAGGAAGTCTGGACCCACTCTGGGGCCCACCCAGCCTCCTATAGAATTGGTACGACGTTCCTTTCGCGGGTACGAGCGTGGTAAAGCGGGGGGGGGGGGGGGGGGGGGGTGTTCGACCCAAAACCCCCCCAAGCGGTCATGATGTGGACGGGCAGAAACTTGCCTTTTTCACACACGATTCGTGTGTGGACAAAATACAGAGATTTGTAATGCTAATGCAGGTGGTGTGTGCAGTTACCAGTGCGTCGTAAGTAGTTGTATAGGTTAAAAAAGGTAAAGCAGTCCCATTACAGGCCTGGACAGGCCCTTAGGGTTCCAGGAGGTTGAGGCTCCCAGATTTCTAGACAGTCGGCACATGAAGGTGGCAGGTTGTCAGCCCTACGCACCGGCCGCCTTTACCCCCAAGGAAATATTCCTGGTACTCATTTCTGTTAAAGTCTGAGTCGACCCCAGGGCCACAGTGCGACCGACAGGATTATGCCAATGAAAAAATCCACTGACACATCGGGAATCGAACCCGCGACCTGCTGGTTTGTAGCGCAGTGCCTGAACCAACTGCGCCACCGCACCAACTGCCCCAAATATTTATATAAGAAAACTGTATTTTTTCTGATTTTGCTGGTGTTTTGTGTCGACGCTGTGTGTGAAGCGCCGGACATACGTTCCGACCAGGTGCCGCAGTTGATTATCAATGGCCTGTTCCCCAGGTAAAGGTCAAAGTTGAAATCCGATATCTCATTTCCATCACGGTCGAGTGGTTGGCACTCCTGTTTCGTATTTGCGGGGTACCGGGTTGGAGTCTCGGCCAAACCAGGTGTTCTGACTCTGGTGGCCTTTAACACCTCAGTCCCTGGATATAGATTTCTCAGTACTCCTTAAAGGACGCCATGACGTCTTCCTGCTCGATCCTTTGTGATGTACTGCTCCTTCGACGTGCTTCCTGTCAGTGCTGTGTAGTCTGGAGTTATTAAAATATAGTTAAATAGCAGTAAATAAATGAAATAAATCCATATGAAATATTCGAAATTTCAAAAAATAAATCACTTACCGATATCTTCTACAAACATCATGATGAACAAAGTTTTTAATATCCCTATACGTGCCTGAATGGCTTGAGCGTAACCGTTCTGAACGTGAAGTTCATCAACGATTAATACAGTCGAACCCGGTTATAACGACATCGGTTCATGCGACATCTCGTGTATAACGTCAGATATTCTGTGGTACCAATTAATTCGTCACTGTTAATCGTACCATTGTACTCCTCGGTTAGAACAACACTCGTTTATAACGACACAAAATACTGAGTCCCCTTTCTGACGTTATAAACGAGTTCGACTCTATTTTAAAAATTTCAATTTCTGTCTTTCAAGAAACATATCCTTTCCTGGTCATAAAATAAACCCCTTAAGTCTTGCGTAGACAAGTAACTACTGCCTAGACTGAGAAGCAGACAGAAATGCATGAAGTAGAGCGGTTGGGTAAAATATAGAATATTAAAACAAGTGGTGCCTACAGTTACCAGTGTGCTGTAAGGTGTTAAATCCAGTGATAAATTTTTGTAGACAGTTCAATCAGTGGTGGTGGTACGCGTCTGAACTACAAGCTGGGTCACCATTAAATTATTTAAACAATACAGCTCACCTCTGGAATCGATCCACTGACTACGCGAGTACAAAGCAAGCCTGTCATCTGTGTACAGCGGCTTGTGACCTCTTTCTACAGTCTGAATATTTTGATTGCCGGTGGCGTAATGGTTGGATGTTCTGAACACCAGGATAATTAATTTTGCGGTGTCCAACTGAATGTTTTCTGCAGTATTAAATTCAGCTGTTTGTGTTACAGAGTGTCACTGCCGGGGGTCTGTTTTTGTGCGGCAGCAGTTGGTTTGGCCGAGAAAAAAAAAGTGAATACAAATATTAAATTGTTATCTGGGTCACAGAAATGGGCTCTTTCTCTAAGAATGTATACGTACACTTCAGAATCTTTTTTCTCGCATACTGGATCGCTTTTGTTGTCTTGCAACTGACGCACGAATTTATTTGTATTTATAAACAAAACCGTACTGAGCTGATAGACATAGTTGCTTCGTATGTAATGAAGAAGACAATGAGACCAATGTGTTTTTGAGCCTTAAACAGACACAGAGGTGGCGACCACAAATGTTGAACTACTACTGGACTTGAATTTGAGGAAGAAGCTAGCAAAGTTGGAGCATAGTTTCATATGGTGGTGAAACTTGGACACTTCGGAAAGTAGATCAGAAATACCTGGAAAGCTTTAAAATGTGATACTGGAGAAGGATGGAGAAGATCAGTTGGACCGATCGTGTGAGAAACGAAGAAGTATTACATAGAGTCAAGGAGGAGAGGAATATCCTGCATACAGTAAAAAGAAGGAAGGCCAACTGGATTGGTCACATCTTGCGTGGGAACTGCCTTCTAAAACACGTTATTGAAGGAAAGCTAGAGGGAAGGATAGAGGTTATGGGAAGATGAGGAAGAAGACGTAAGCAGCAACTAAATGACCTTAAGGAAAAGAGAGGTTACTGGAATTTGGAAGAGGAAGCACTAGATCTTTCTGTGTGGAGAACTCGCTGTGGAAGAGGCTGTGGATATATCGTGAGACTAAGAAAAGGATGAATGAAATGGCTATGTATAAATGAAGAATTAACATTTAAGAAAATTATTAGTTGCACCAAGAATACAGAATTAGAAATGTAGACAAATGTCTGTACAAATTCAGATGCAAGTGGGGAAACCAAGTTGAGAAAACGGTACAACTTTTGGATGGAATTAGGGAGGGGCTGTTCTAAACAGAAGTGCTTTTTGCTATAGCATGACTGAGATGGGATTAGAACCTTTCGAAACGTAATAAATAGTACAGATTCACTTTAGTGATTAGTAGTGAGTACAGTGCAACTGCACTGGCAAGAATCTGGTTTTACTAGTCACATCCCAAGGGAAGTATTTGGGCCCCAAATTATCAATCTGATTTGTGTTGATTTGATCAATGCAGTTGCAAAGAGGCAGTTCAGAAGCAGGTGTCGTGTTGTGTACCAGGTACCATGACTTTTGTGTGGTTTTCCTCATACTCCAAGTCGAGGTAGCTCAGTCAGTATCGTGACTCATTGGAAGCCGTTTAATCGTGACTCGATTTCTGATCGGTACCAGATTTGGTCTTTCCTTTAGGCTGCAGAGTGGCTGTTGGAGTCACCCAGCCATCTGTGTAATGGGTGCCGGGTGTTCTTTCCCCAGGGATAAAGCTGCCAAGGCATGGAACTTACCTTAGGCTGGAATATCTCGATTTGGACGAAACAATAATATGAAATTTCGTCAATCACAGTTCTTTTACTATGCAATTCATTTTTTTTAACCTACCTGCTACAGCTTTCGGCTTAATAAGCCATCAGCAGGCACTATTAGCAAATGTATGACACAAGGAAACAATAAAGCTCTTAAAATTTTAATGTTTTCTCTTCTTACACATTTTGTACCGCTACCTAATAATGGCTTATGAAGCCGAAACATGGTGCACGTACACTTTACGCAATAAAGAGAGCTTCGAATAAAATAGCTGCGATTTACGCACTCACCTGGTCTTTTTCATGGAACTGATCACTATCTGTATCTAGTGGAGAATCTAAGAATGCGTGGAGCTGGTCCTCCGCTCCTCCATATGTCTTCATGTCATTTTGCTTAGTTAAAAAATGGACGAATTTATGTTTACCGGCAAGAGTGAAGTAGTTGTAATGCCTCGCATTTGCTGTAGGTCCTAGGTTCAAAACTTTTTCGATAATTTTCTATCATGAATGAAGCTGGCAGTGGTTTGCAAGTCCGTCAACCGCATTCTGCGTCCTTAAATTAAAATCAACCATGCACAGGTTTTGGTACAGCCCAGCTTTCTTATTTGCGTTTATTCAGTCGTACGTCAGAGATCATTAACTTATTAGGCCTGCCATTGCTGAGGCATGAGTCGCCGTTAAGGCCTCTGTTCGATTTCGGGTCACTCTCTGTGTGATTTGTTGGTGGACAGAGTAGCAATGTGGTAGATATTTCTTCGAGAACTTCCGTTTTCCGTGTCATTGTCATTCCACCAATACTCTACAATCATCCTCATCTTTACACTTCTCTCATAAGGACAGGCGGGCGAAGGCTAGAAACCTTGAAACAAAACCGCTGTCCGTGACTTCAGGCTTACACCGCGATGTTGATGAGATCAGCGCTCTTCTGGGTTCTTACGTAGCGTCGAATTGTAATGCTTTACCGACATTTCGGGACAATATATCTGTCCCATCTTCAACAGTCAAGATGGCATCGATGCATTGTCCCGAAACGTCGGTAAAAGATTACCACTCGACGCTGCGTAAGAACCCAGAACAGCGCAGATATGAAAATAATTTCTCCTCCAGCTATCGTGGAGAATTGGACAAAAGAGTGTTTTTCATTGTTTTTTCAGGCTGCAAAATGTTATGTCAGTTGCACACAGTACTTCGCTAATTCTGTGTCACCTAAATTTTGTGTCCGCCAATTCGCGACTTTCTTGTGTAAGAATTCAGTCACATATTTCTCGTCTTCCTCCTAGCGTGTTCGCGCACATCTTCCACACAATTCCTTCTCCCTCCTTCATGTATTCTGCGTATTGTTTCGCCCCCTACTGAGATTGCCCAGCAGCAGCTGAGTGGAAGACTATTAGAATGCGAATTGGATTAGATTTACCGACCAGGCATGCTTGTAGGAGAATTCGCCTTGGGCTGTAGGCTGTTTCAAAACATAGTACACCAATTTATTTAGTTAAACCTAAACATATATGATTTTCTATATTTACAGCTGCGTAGAGGGAATGCGGCATAACTCTTTCAGTATAGTGCCAAGACTACAGGATGGAAAAGCACCTAATCTACATTCAAATTCCCTTGAAAACAAATTTTATATTTTTCTGTGTCCAGACCGTCTGTGGGGCCCACACAATCTCTCTTCCTATGAGTATCTGAAACTATATACCGTCAGTAAAACCGGGCTGGGGGCGGGGGGGGGGAGCGCAAAACTGACCATTCTCCTACCATAACACCGAGTTAAGAACACGTGGTTCTGTATCTCCATTTCCCAAGAAGTCTTCGCGGCGCAGTGCTGTATTAAACACACAGACAACTTTACGTTTCTGCCTACACGATGAGGAATTTTTTGCTTGACGATGATCCATATGGGCTAATAACAGGCGGTGAAGCATTTTTCTGTTTGTTGTGGTGCGTATGTAAGTCAGTGTGTATTGGAAACTGGCTGGAAACAGTAAATTTGAACCAATGTGTAGCTGAAGCCGATCCCAGTGGCCGCGCGGCCTAAGGCGTGGGTCTGTAGCCGAGCGCTTGCTGGGATCGTGGGTTCGAATCCCACCGGGGGCATGGATGTTTGTCTCTTGTACAGTGTTTGTGTTGTCAAGTAGAGGTCTCTGCGACGGGCCGATCCCTCGTCCAGAGGAGTCCTACCTACTGTGGTGTGTGTCTGAGTGTGATCAAGTGAAAATAAAACAACCTCGACACCTGCTGTGAACAGGTAGAAGAGGGAGGGTGTAGGAAAAGGTGTAGCTGAAACTGTATAAATGGTTGCACAACACGGTGAACAGCTGTTTGTGCCACTCGCTTAACCCTTTAAAGACGAAACGTATCTGTTTTTTATAAGGACTCAGTGCGTACCGCGCTGTAAACACTCTCCACTTCGGCTATAAAAACCAGTCTCTTAATGTTTTATAAGGCAAAAGTTGCTGTTTGTTCTGAGATCCATACAAAACACATAAACGCAATGTGGGCACCACGTAGAATTTTTTAATGTTAAACCTGGTCCTATGTAAAGTTACCGCTAGGCTTTAAAAGTTAACTCAGACCCCACCACGGGCCTTTCCATAGCTTGCAGTCTTACATCTTAAAGATGTCCTTACTTAGACTGGCCTGTCTTTAGTGGCTACATTCAAGCGTAAAACCAGTTAATTTAAAGTAAAAGATGAATTACCTTCGGATTCGGTTCCATCATCTGTGGTGGGATATCAGATCGTCTGGCACTAAATCTGCAAACGTTATGAAGATTTATGATGAAGTGTCGGTCAGTTTTTTTCTCTCTCCATTTGTTCGTGTCGTTTTTCCAGCGGATTCATCACGAATTTGAGAAATCGTCTCCATTACGAGTGGGCAAGAAATGTCTAAGCAGCCACGAATGATTAGAAGTCAGTCAACATTTCTTTCTTTGCTCCATAGCTTTCATTCGTTTTCCTAAAGTCTCTTGTCACTTTATTGAACTCCCATTATGTATCGGACTTGCTTCAGTAATGCACATTGTCAGTTATATTGAGGCATGCGTGTGGATTTCTAATTAATGAACAGCACCTTCATGTCGTCGCACTGAAATGAGTGTTTTTTGTTTGTAATGGATGAATTATGCTTTCTTAGTTGTGTTGTGTTGTGATTACGCCATCATGTACTCATATTATGTAACAAAGTTAAATACGATCGAACTCGGTTATAACGTAATGAAAGGGACTGAATATTTCGTGTCGTTATAAAGGAGTGTTGTTATAACTGAGGAGTATAATGTTGTGGTTAACAGTGAGGAATTAATTAGTACCGTAGAATATTTGACGTTATAGACAAGGTGTCGCATAAACCGATGTCGTTATAACCGGATTCCCCTGTATTTCGAAACGTCGAATCAATCCATCAGATTAATCAAAATGAACAGTTATTGAGAAACTCATTGCCTTAAGATACAATAGCTGTCTGCTAAAAGAAGGGAGGGTAATTTATTTAAGTTTTAATTTTATCACGATGGTCTTCTGGGTTCTTGTATTTGATGCTCGTTTATTGTTCATTGAACTTCCTGAGTTCTTATCATCAGTTCACTCTCAACTAGGGGCCTCTGATAACCGTTACAAGAATGGAATTCAGCTGGACAGTAGCGCCATCTTGCTACGGCGTGATGAAGAAAATTTCCCCTGCCTGAAATAAAATTTCGATCCTCCACGCCATATCCACTCGCCTAAGTGCCTCAACTGACCGATGTTTGAATTCCTGTTTTAACCTTTTACAGCCCAGTGGTAACTTTATGTACCTCCAGGTTTAACATTCAACAATTCTACATGCCGCCCACACATTGCGTTTATGTGTTTTGTCTGGATCTCAGAACAAACAGCGATTATTTTTGCATGCAGTGGTTATTGGTTTTTATAACCAAGATGAAGACTATTTACTGCGCGGTACGAAATGAGCCTTCAAGTCTAGTTTAGGTTAGTCTCCGGTCTTTAGGTTGTTGATGCTGCAAGCTAAATTATGTTAAATAAGACAGAATATGTATAAGTTGGAAAGGGTGCTATGCTTGTAGGTACGTGTAGGGACAGTCGTCTTGAAAGGTCGGATTCGTCGGCGATGTACAGGCATAAGCGTAACTTGGCTAATAATTTGGGGGGGGGGGGGTCAGCAGTAGGTGCTCGGAACTTTTATTTACGGAGGTGTCAAATTAAAAAGAGGGGGAAGATTGGTTTGTGCCAGTGCTCAATATACATACACCCCTTTCCCCCACTCTTAACCCAGTTTTGTTTCTCCCTCTTCAATTCAGTAGCCAAAAAATATTATTCTCACGTAGAAAAATATTTGAGGGGCATTTACCCCCCACCCGCCTGCAAGTTTCGCCTATGTGTGTAGGTGTTGTTTTTGAAATGCTAATATTCCCTCACCTGGTGGAATTCTCTGCATCGCAAGAAACCTGTATGTATGCTGTGTTTGAGTTTAGCTTTTCACAGCGTTTAATATTGGCATCAGATCTTGTAGGATGTGATAAGAATAATGTGCTGCCTTCTTCAGGGTATACTTAAACACAAGGTAACCGGTACCTGCGAGACATTGGTACATGTATACCAAACTATACGACGTCACATCGCAGAATTTCTTACATTTGACATTCATCGCCTTGGTGCACTCGACCTCACACGCTAAAGATGACTTCGGCTAACGGTCTTAGCTTGTTCACGTAAGATTGTGTAAAAATAACAATTTTTATGTGGTCGCTGTAGACTGTTACAGTTTGAAGGGTTACATGTCAGAACAGACTTATTTCTTTTTAGTTGAGGCAGGAAGCAGTTCACTTGAAAACGCGATTTGGCATTCCAGACTGCGGGATCGAATCTGTCTCCGCAGTCTGTCGTTTGGCCGTACATGTGGCGCGTCTGCACGAGTTGCAGTGCAACTTCCGTACCCTGCGACCTGCTGTAGCCCCAGTTACAGGGGTGTCCAGTCACTATCAAGATAATGCGACGCTACCGCCACTGAAAGCATGAAATCTATATGGTGCGGTTGGTTAAGGCATTGCGTTACAAGTCTGTAGGTTGCGGTTTCGATTCCCGATGGTGTCATTGAAATTTTTTAAATTGATACAATCCTTCCGGTCGACTCAGTTTCAAGACGGTAAAGATGGACGGTGCATAGAGCTGGCAACCTTATCACCTTCATGTGCCAACTGTCTTGAAATCTGGGAATGAACCTTCTGGAACTCTCAGCGCCTGTCCAGGGATTGCTTTACCTTTATTTGTAAATCGACGTGGCGCCACGGGCTGGACGATCCGAGTTTCGAACCGCGGCAAGGGCAAGAAATTTGTCACTTCTCCAAAATGTCCTGTCCGAATTTGGGACCCACTCAGTACCATATTACCCTTTTAAAGCCTAGCGGTAACTTTACGTACCGCCAGGTTTAACACTGAAAAATTCTACGTGGTGCCCACATTGCGTTTATGTGTTTTGTACGGATCTCAGAACAAACAGCAACTTTTGCCTTATAAAATATTAAGCGATTGGTTTTTATAACCGAAGTGGAGAGTGTTTACAGCGCGGTACGCACTGAGTCCTTATATAAAACAGACACGCTTCGTCTTTAAAGGGTTAAATAAATACCGGGAGCTCTTTTCCCAAAGGTAAGGCGGTTGCGGCGTGAAGTTGACCACTTACCGCGCAGTGTCAGATTAAGAATGAATGGAGCTGCACCTCTCCTCCCCATACATGCTTTCATGGCGTGTACAGGGAAAACTTTACCTTTACCATTGCAACATACCACAGAAGATTGAGTTGATCGTCATCAACACTGCTGTGAGAATTTGTACGCGTTGAAGGGGGTGCCAGTTCACACGGTGCCTTATGTCACTGTTGCAATAACACGATGCCAAATATGCCTGTCTCCTGTACTTCACTTTATTGCACCAATGTCCTGATGTCGATGTGCACTCAGTATAATGCCGGGACGAAGGCGGCCACGTAATGTAAGTGCTTTAAATTGATGGGAGGATATTTTGTAAATCCTGCTGTAAGAAAAATAGATTGATAATATACAGAAGCCGATCCCAGTGGCCGCGCGGTCTAAGGCGTAGGTCTGCGGCCGAGCGCTTGCTGGGATCGCGGGTTCGAATCCAACCGGGGGTGTAGATGTTTGTCTTGTACAGTGTTTGTGCTGTCACGTAGAGGTCTCTGCGACGGGCCGATCCCTCATCTAGAGGAGTCGTACCGACTGTGGTGTGTGCTTGAAAGTGATCAAATGAAATCACAAAAACCCTCGACACCTGCTGTGAACAAGTAGGTAGAAGAGGGAAGGACTAAGAAAGAAAGAAAGAAAGAAAGAAAGAAAGAAAGAAAGAAAGAAAGAAAGAAAGAAAGAAAGAAAGAAAGAAAGAATGATAATTTACAGATACACTATTGCAGTTCCTTACGCACAGTACATTGACTGGTTTTGTAGAACTTTTATGTCCATTTGATGAAATTTGGATATTATTTGTATGAAAGTAACCTTTTAAAGAAGAAGCGTATATGTTTGATATAAGAACTCAGTGCGTACCACGCTGTAAACACTCCACTTCGGTTATAAAAACCAGTCTCTTAATGTTTTATAAGGCAAAAGTTGCTGTTTGTTCTGAGATCCGTACAAAACACATAAACGCAATGTGGGCACCACGTAGAATTTTTTAATGTTAAACCTGGTGGTACGTGAAGTTACCGCTAGGCTTTAAAGGGTTAAATATCAACTACACGTATGGAGTATAAAAATCGGTTTTTAAAACGCATGTTAGTTACACGTTGTAGTAAACCGGATAGTGAGTTGGCCGGCGTTATGTTTGACACTATTCATTGTCACATTTTCGTTAACCGCATGACGGAAAAAGGGAGGGCGAGTGTAGAATGGTGAGAAAAATGGCGGTGTGTGTTGGTGAGATGCACTGCATTTATTACAGGCAAACATGTAACGCTTTACAATCTGGATGGCGTATGGACAGTACCGTCTCCTCTTTCTGACATGCGTGGTTTTAACTGGCCCCTCTTTTTTTCCGGATAAAGAGACATTATACAAGATCTGAGGTTTTCTGGAATGTTAGACCGAGTGCAAGAAAGAAGGATAATCTATGGACACCTTGCCCATGGCGATGGAAGCACTAAGAATCTTCGAAACATCAATCATGTGTCGACATGAATTAATGTCATGTCTTTTTTAGACTTCTTGTCCCTGAAGATGAAGGCACTACGCTGCACCGAAACGTCAGTAAATATTCGCCATTCGGCGCTGTGTAATGTCTCTTTTCGTGTATTACATAACCCCAAATATGAAGTGATTACGCTCTTTCGAAACGTCGGTAACTTCACCAGTTTTCAAGCAACAACATCCCGTAGTACTTAAGCTAAGATGTATTCTGGAGACCATGTCATTGTGCCGGGACAAAAGGAGAGGTATATTCTAGCCGTTACGTTGGCTACACTGCAGCCATAGATAAGGAATCGGAATGGTTTTCTTCTCCCTTACATTTAAAGAGCGGCCGGGGATTCCCATCTAAATCAGATCGCCTAGAATACTGTGATCACGTGGATTTTCAAGAAACATCAAATCAGAAAGGTCTATAGGTCTACAGGGGCTGGCCGTGCCACGTTTTCGGCGGCTGGGAGGGGGGGGGGGTACGGTGGTAGGTACCAAAACAGCTTCAGTTCACTCGCTGTATCAGAAACTAACGCTACTGTTGGAATACAGAATGCTGGGAATTTATCGAAGCGATAGCATCTCCTGCACACTTTCTTAGTTGTGCAATGCGAGAAGCTGCCTGTACGGGTGATGTGCCTCACACACTGCCTAATCTAATGTGAACTAAATAAATAATACATTTTGTACCTGAAATGTTGGATTGAAGTCAGAAGGAGTCGTATAAGCTTTATGTGATCCCTCATCCTTGCATTAGTCGAGTATATGCAATATATACTGTTGGTTCAGGTGATTGTATTTACACCTTTACATTGGTTCTGATATTTTTATATTTGTGTAATTTTATTTTATACTCTTAATGTAGCGAACATTTGTATTTTATGTCCCTGAAGATGGCCACTTGATTGACCGAAACATGTAGGAGTTTATTGTACGTACAAAGCTTATTTTAGTGTATTTGTGTGCATTTGTTGGTGCCATTAGTATATGTATGTATATATATTTAGCCGTGTAATGTTAGACTGGTGTGAAAACACATAACAGAAGAAAATAAACCGACAAAGAGCCGCTTAAAATATGGCTGGAAGAATAAGCGTGCGTGTAAAACAGGGAACATTTGACCGAAAGCAAAGGTAAAAATTCCCTATATGCTTATTGAACCCATGTCGTGCGGCCTTTGAATCCCAGTGTAGACGGTAATGGTTGGTGTTAGTTTCATTTTAAATGCCCATGCGTGCAGCTAGACAGGACAGCATTGTCCCTTCGACCGTGAGTATTTACGTGTAACGAGACAATTGTGTCCCGTTTGGCCGATAAATCTTAAGCACCCTTCCATAAATACGTATGAGGGAATGGAGGTATAGATCCATATGTTCTTATTGTCGGCACTAGATGGGAGGCGTCACACCCGGGGGAAGTTGCCTCCAGGTGCAACTCGGTTGCGACTCTGGGATGGACACAGAATCAGTTTTGACGCTGTGTGTAAGAGAAATGTCTGTACAGTTTTTGGGTGTAGAAATTCGATTTTCTGGTCATTTATCCCCTAGTAGTCTCCTCTGATTGACAGTAAAGTATGCCGTACGCTGTGTCTTCCAGTTGAAGCTACGGGTTTTGTGGTAGCACGCAGCACGTGCAGGGCCTTCGAGCCTACGCGTTGGTCAGATGGTAAACTTTTTACTCTTCCACTGCTTACGTCGTTCGCAGGCAGTCAGAGAAGTTAAATGAAGTTTTAATTGGAAATTAGTGAAAACAAATCGCAACAAAATATACCGGGCTTGCGGGGGAAACTGCGTAGAACCGGATGGATTTCTGGTGCTCAACTTAATGTACTCATAAATAAACCCTACAATCGTACGTACAATTCTGACAGTTGCCAGGAATGACTGAGAAAAACCACGAAAAATACTCCGAGAGAATATTTCATGTACCTGTCGGGATTCGAACCAGCCATCTCCTGAATACAAGTGCAAAGAACAGCCGTTACATTAACCTGTTCTTAGTGAAGTACTCATGATCTTTTCGGTTTTATCGTCTAAATTTTAATAGAGTGCTACTTTTCGGACGCCGACTCTGCTTCCATGTGCAGGTAAGGAAAGCACCAAATCTGGTGGACGCCTTAGAAAGAACCCAGTGACCGAGAGTGGATCTTTGTAAAGGTTCCACCAGATTAGGTGATTTCCTGTACCTGAAGATGGAAGCAGAGCCGGCTTCCGAAACTAAATATAATGATAACTAAAATGACTCACATTCACCAGGAGTTTTTTTCCCATTGTCACACTGTATTTAACCTAAACACGCGACGTTTCGGAAGCTGACGGCTTCCATCCTCGGGTGATAAGCAAAAAATACTAATAAACAAACTTACCAAATACAACATACAAATCTGTATTAACCATACGCGAGGAAAACTACCCAGTGTATCTAGGACAACACATTCACACCTAAAGAAGTTTTATGATATGATATGATTTATTAACTGCAATTGGAATTTCAGCCGGTGGCAGTGGTCCATAAACCATACACAAATAGAAAGGAACAAACGTATATAAGGAGAAAGTGTACAAAACAATACGAAATACAGAACACACAAAGTAGAAAGCAAAAGGTACAAAGAATAAAACAATCATAAAACGAATAACAGAACCTAAAACGTGTACACAGGAAACAGTGAGACAGGTATACAAAACAATAAGACAACGCACAATACAGTAACCCACATACGAACTGCATAACTAAAATCAGTGATAATACAGGCATTCCACACAATACCTTCACTTCACTTCACTTCACTTTTAACAAGTTGACAAATATAACACATAACGTAGGTCTGCAAATTATGAATAACTAAATCTGATTAAATATCCAGAAAATTAATAAAAACTAAAAGTAGCCGATGTTTATAAAATACCAACACCCTCTGTTGATAGAAGTAAGAACCAGCAAACAGCGTAACCTACCCAGCGAGCCACAGTGAAGTTGAACGCGCCGGCTGCTGTCACGTAATGAATTACCACCAAGTGACATAACTCAAACGTGGGGTAGGATTTTGTCTCAGTATAACACCCGCTTGCTGTGGTGAGCAATAACTTGATCTCCTTGGTTTAACCTTTTAAAGCCTAGCGGTAACTTTACGTACCACCAGGTTTAACATTAAAAAATTCTACGTGGTGCCTACATTGCGTTTATGTGTTTTGTACGGATCTCAGAACAAACAGCAACTTTTGCCTTACAAAATATTAAGAGACTGGTTTTTATAACCGAAGTGGAGAGTGTTTACAGCGCGGTACGCACTGAGTTCTTATATAAAACGGATACGCTTCGCCTTTAAAGGGTTAATGTCGCGTTGTAACAATTCTGCTTTTTATCCAAGTGTCCCGCTCGCACCTCAGCCAGGGCTCTGATGATCCTAGCTGAGGTTTTCCGTGGTTTCTCTCAGTCGCTGCGGGTAACTGTGCGTATAGTACGTGGATTAGATCATGAGCAATGCCTTGCAAATCAATTCCAGTTTAGCTTTCACCAATCATCACTTTACTTCAACGTAAAGTTTTCGCCGCCCACGCGATAGAGGCATATACGAGTATAGCTAGGTGGAGGTGAGTGGTCAGCATCATGCCCCTGCCGCTTTACCCCCAGGGAGGAACCCCGGTACCCATTGAATAGGAGGCTGAGTGGGCCCCACATCCGGACGGAGCGATTTGAAGAACAAAATCTCTTACCCATGCCGGGACAGGGACTCGAACCCAGGATCTTCCAGCCCATAAACCTATCATTATACCAACTACGATATTCTGGTTCCCCTTACTCATCGACAGCTTTAAATTTTAGTGTAACCTAGGCCTGTTTTGCTCCCAGTTATTTGGCGGATCGTGAAACTCGGACACTCACTGGTATCACTAGGAAATTGAACACTTCCTGTAAAGTGGGTACTGGAGGCTATTTTGGGGTTAAAGTAGCAGGAGCGTGTATCTTACCTCACTTTCATATAGTGTAAAAGTTAAGAATTGGTGGAGCTATGCTGCTCTCTCCCATACGTCTTCACGTCGTTATGTTTAGTTAACCACAGGAATACTTTTACTTTATATTCTACACCCTTTGTAATGCTGTGTCTTTCGGAAATCAAATTTCGAATTTTGAACGTCGAATTATCTGTAAGACGTCTGTCAAATCGCCAGTATTTCCTATGTCTCTGTGCCTGTGGAACATTGTCCACAAATCCAGGCCTGTACAGTGGTTGTGTTCGCCTCGGTTTTTGTTGTCGCTGTATTTGTGTCTTAGTTCTGTGTTGAGCCTTATGAATTGTCCCAGACCACCATTTTTGATTGGTGCATTGTGCATATCGGCGTGACTGTGATTAGGCAGGCAGGTTGTCCCTAAACGCGCACGGTTTACGGCCACTGAGCCTCGCATGTTCCGTCCCGTCAGTCTCTGTACGCCATAGCCACTGCATAACTTTCAAGTAATGTTCGCATTCGTAATCGACGCAATGAAACTTTACCCTCGATCCCGTTTTTTTTTACGACTCTGGACGTTGAATTAAGGCGGATGTGAGCTAGACGGTTAGCCTGTGTTTCAGGAGAGACGCTCCTTAATTGGCTCCTCTTCCGTTCGTCTTTGTCACGTTGTGCCTTGAAGTCAGTTTCTTCACTGCTGCAGATAGTGGACAGTTCGTACAGTGATTCAGGCATTGTCTTTGGTTGTTACAGGACGTCAACACATGTCGTGCTTACTGGCTATCTCTCCGCCTGCCTGTCCGTCCGTCCGTCCATCCGTCCGTACGTCCATCCATCCATCCATCCATCCATCCATCCATCCATCCATCCATCCATCCATCCATCCATCTATCCATCTGTATATCTATCTATCTATATATCTAGCTATCCGTCTACCTATTTATCTATTATCTGCTTCTAGAGTCTATTCGTCTAATATCTCTACCTTCTAGCCATCTAAACCGTCTGTCTGTACCCAATTTACGTGTCTTTGTGTGTGTGTGTGTGTGTGTGTGTGTGTGTGTGTGTGTGTGTATGCATGCATGTATGTGTGTGTATGTATCTGTCTTATTTATCTATGTATTTATCTATATATTATCTGCCTCAACGATCTATTCATCTAATATCTGTATAATCTATCTATTTATCTATATCTTTGTATATATTTCTATTTATGTCCGTCTATCTTTATATATATATATACACAAACACATATGTCTGTCTTTATGTGTACATGTATATGTCCATCTTTATAACAATGTGTCTATCTGTCTGTTGATCTATCTATCCACTGGTATAAGAGTAGGGAAGTGGAAGCCTGTGCGGAATGCATCAGTACAACTGGAGTACTGGAACACGTTCCTGGAATGACTGAATGCCACTAACTTCAATAACACTGACTCCGTGCTTGGACGTCACTCAGTCGAAGACAGAGCACTTATTTACGGTTGTAATCCCTCAAGCGGCACAGCACATCTTTTGGCGCACTTCCGACGCATTCTGGCGAAGAGATCATCTATAAGACTGACATGGCGAGCAGCAACAGATGAAGATGGACTGCGTACCACGTACCGCGGACTGCGGTGTGGAAGGCTTCTCGAACTGCATGAATAATATACGAATAACTACGTGGACAGATTTCAGAACTACGTGTTACGCAAACAGGAACTGGGAAAATAACAGAAAGAAGTTTGGCAATGAGTGATATACTGTGTTTTAAAGTTACGGGAGCAGACGAAACTTGACAGTTGACAGTTGTCAGATAAAATAATGTTGCTATAGATTTATGCTGACTGATCGTTGTGCTTTAAGGCTTGAAATGAAGGAAAGGCAGATCTGCGTTTTGCGTCATTGCGCTCTCGTCGTCGTGTTACGTCGGTTTTACGGCTCTGAACAGAAGGGGGTAGTGACGTAGGAGGAGACGTACCTAACTGACCGAGTACCTTGCTGAGCGTCCAAGTGGTGGACCTCCAGGCAGAAGTGTTTAGAGGTGCAACTGTAATATCACCTTAACACAAACAGGCACATGAGCTCCACATGATCTCTCTATCGCACATCTACTCTGCGTTTATTCTTCCTTCGGTGCACAAACTGTGAATAGAAGGGGTTCTTGGAACAGGGGTGCCGAAGTGGGGTACTGTACTGTTCATCTCAAAAGCATGTGCCGCAGGTCGCTTGAGAAAATAAATGTACTGAGTTGTATAGTTGTAATTTATACCGGGTGGCGCAGAGCCGACTGAAACTTTTTGCCACGCGATAATAGGCAGTTTGTCACTCAGCTGTGCGCCACCCCGTATAAGAATACTGTATTAAACTAAATGACACAACTACTTAAAATGAAGTGAGCTTCGTTATTTACTGACAAAGATATTGCATCTGTCATTGCTTGACGGCACTCTATAAGGATATTGCATCTGTCATTGCTTGACGTCACTCTAAATTCCTGTACTTCGCACGGCGAGGCACCATATCCAGGCAGGTGTTTTTTTTATCGACAGAACTTTGTAGTCTGGCACAAAGAGTAGCTCAGTCAGTATAGTGTCTGCTGCACACTGGTCGACCGAGTATTCTGGGTTTCATTCCTTTTAAGGCCTAGCGGTAACTTTACGTACGACCAGGTTTAACATTAAAAAATTCTACGTGGTGCCCACATTGCGTTTATTGTTTTGTACGGATCTCAGAACAAACAGCAACTTTTGCCTTATAAAACATCAAGAGACTGGTTTTTATAACCGAAGTGGAGAGTGTTTACAGCGCGGTACGAGCTGAGTCCTTATATAAAACAGATACGCTTCCTCTTTAAAGGGTTAATACCTTATGGCTTAATACTCTAAAGTACATAAACACACGCAAACACACACACACACACACACACACACACACACACACACACACACACAGACACGCGCGCACACACTGCTGCACTTACAAGTGATGTTATTTGTTTAAGATACGTGCATAATCTAGAAATTCCTTTAGCACCTGATATTTCTCTTCTCGTTTATTTTTTGTCTATCCCCTGCGTTCCGAGTGGCCAGTCCATCAATGATTTTTATACGAAATATTTAAATTGAAGTCTTGAGTTTATGATGGTTGAATATTGGCAATGCGTGACAGTGGCCACATTTTTGATGCGCTGTCCTCGAGTGACAGGCAACATATTCTATAGCGAAATAAAGATCACGAACGTACAGTGTAGCAATAGAGGGACTGTTTAGAGAGACTGGTATGAGGCCCCCTTGCAAATTTCTCCTGTCAGCCCTTAGAAAATAAAAACCTGTAGTAAAGTGCCTTAGTTTACATCTATATAGGGCGTAACTTTTTTATTCCTACCCTTATCTTTTTTTTTTGTATATAAAAGGGATGAACTGCCCGGGGGGGGGGATGCGGAGGGGTTACAGAAGTTGCGACAGTGTGTCTGGTAAATGGCGAACTTTCTGTCTCACTCATTCACTTCTATCTTTATGTCTAATCTTGAAATGATCACTGTGGAACACTGAGTTACGAAACGTGTGGTCCGCGGTTCGCAGCCTTCTAGTAAAACCAATACACTAGGTATCGTCTGAGTGTAGGAACGAGAAGGTAAGAATGTACTGGAAAAAATTACATAATGAGGAGGTTCATGACGTTCTTTCTTCGTCAATTGTAACTATGATGGTTGGTGAGCTGAACATATGTTTTAAAATGTATAAAGTACGTAAGAAATGCGTACAAACTTTTCGTTCGGAAGCGTTAAGGGAAAGACTTTTTCTTTGCTGGGAATTTATTATTAAAAAGAGTGAGATATATTAAAAGATGGATTAGTTTTCACTGTATATTATACAACCGGTTCGTTAACATGTGTAAATAAAACATGTTATTAGAATGCAGCGCATCTTAAATTAATAGAGTGTGGGACTGTGAATTGGATTCATCTGGCTGAGGATAAGAACCAGTCGCGTGTCAACTTGTCAGCGATCCTTCATATTGCATAAAAAAGTCGGATTTCTTGACTAGCTGCGCTACCTTTGGCTTCCCAACAAAGTCGTAGCTCCATGTGATTATTCTATGCTTACAAGACCGAAGTAAGTTTGTTGGTCTACAGTGTAAAGACAGAAATTTCAAGTAATGGATTAACCCTTTAAAGGCGAAGCGTATCTGTTTTATATAAGGACTCAGTGCGTACCGCGCTGTAAACACTGTCCACTTCGGTTGTAAAAACCAATCTCTTAATGTTTTATAAGGCAAAAGTTGCTGTTTGTTCTGAGATCCGTACAAAACACATAAACGCAATGTGGGCACCACGTAGAATTTTTTAATGTTAAACTTGGTCGTATGTAAAGTTACCGCTAGGCTTTAAAAGGTTAAAGTAAACCCCTTGAAGACTAAAATTAATGTGAATGACACGTAAAGATCCAATTTCTATTTAACAAAGAACACACTGTCTCCATTTTCAAAGTAGGGTTTTTTATTGTTGTTTCTGGTAATATTGGTATTTATTCTGAGAATCTTTCGAAATGCACATATAATGGCCTTCTGTGTGGGGGAAACGTAACGTCTCTAAATGACAGGCCCTGTAACACAACCATCAAAATCCAGCCTTTCTAAGTCTTTGTTATTATATACGCACCGCCACGTTTAACACTAACAACTCACTACATTTTGCCCACACTGTGTTTGTAACTTCATTAATATTCTTATAGCAAACATCGACTATTCCCCCATACAGCCTTCACCCATTGCTCTTTCTTAAGGAGGCATTTTGTATTCTCTGCGAGGTACGAACTGTGTGTAGTGTATATACAATGTAGATTAATTTTAGTCGTCAATGGCTTAAGGCATTGAGCAAAAGAGACCAGATCTTTATTGTATTACATGAAAGGAGAACTTTCGATAAATTACGCTTTCGAAAGGTTTAAACGCTATTTGCTTGTTCATTCATTGTCGCTGTTAAATCGATACTGCGTAATCAAAAGCGTTGATATTATGCCTATGAATGAGAGAATTCTATATATGTTACGCGCTGAAATGGGAAGGCAGTAACTACCGTGGGCGTGTTATATGTTGATGAACCTTTCGCTCCGTTTATGTGATGGAGTTTCACTGGGATGACAATTTCATCTCATTCAAACCGCTTTGCATCCAACACCCAGTTCGCTATTGTGAACGTCTTATTAGTGAAGTATTAAAAATTCTTAAGGTAGGCGAAGTACTGCGTCAGGCAGTCATAGTGTTACAGCTGTAATAACCGTAATTTCGGGTCGTAATAGGCGTTTTAAGTATATTGATTTGTTTATGGATATGACGGGATAAATTACACGGATACATAAAGTTAATTGCAGCTGTTAGAGAGGAAGAGTGCTTGCTTGCAATACTGGTAACGTTAGATGGCTTTGAAACTTTATAGAACCTTTGCAATAGTATTTTACCTTTTCATTAACATCTACAAATCTCAGCGTTTCCTTTCTTAACTTTTAAAGCCTAGCGGTAACTTTACGTACGACCAGGTTTAACATTAAAAAATTCTACGTGGTGCCCACATTGCGTTTATGTGTTTTGTACGGATCTCAGAACAAACAGCAACTTTTGCCTTATAAAACATTAAGAGACAGGTTTTTATAACCGAAGTGGAGAGTGTTTACAGCGCGGTATGCACTGAGTCCGTACGTAAAACAGATACGCTTCGTCTCTCAAGGGTTAAAGCTGTAATTTCTGCCACTGTTTAACCTTTTAAAGCCTAGCGGTAACTTTACGTACCACCAGGCTTAACTTTAGTCAAATCTCTATGGTGCTCACATTGCGTTTATTTGCTTTCACTTACCTGGGAACAATCTGCAACTTGTACCTGACACGTCATCAAATGATTGGTTTTTTAAACTGAGGTGGAGAGTGTTTACTGCGCGGTACGCCCTGAGGCTTTATATTAGACAATACGTTTCGTCTTTAAAGGATTAATTTTGTTTAAGAGGTTCCGTATCAATATAACCGTTCCAGTTTGGCTAATGTTGGTAGCATTACCCAGCGTGTGTCTGTTATGTGCTGTGGCGTTTGTGCGCTTCATCCTTCTGTGCTGGATACTGTCATTAGCAGGCTAATCTTGACATTAGCCAGTTTCATGACGCATCATACTGTTTTATGTTATTTGCTTTACCCGCCGATACCAGTGATCGCGAGGTCTAAAGTGTCTGCTGCCACTCTGTTGCTGGGATTGCGGGTTCGAATCCGCCCGGGGCCATGGATGTCTGTCTGTCGCGGGTGTTGTGTGTTGTCAGGTAAATGTCTCTGCGTCGGACTGATCACTCTTCAAAAAGTGTAATGTGCAGCACGGATTGGGTTGATCTGGCTCAGGATAGGGACAGATGGAAGGCACTTCTGGATGCGGTTATGAACTTTCTGGTTCCGTAAAATGCGGGGAATTTATTGACTAGCCGAGGACCTGTTAGTTCCCTAGGAAGGACTCCATTGCATGTAGTTAGTTAGTTAGTTAGTTAGTTAGTTAGTTAGTTAGTTAGTTAGTTAGTTAGTTAGTTAGTTAGTTAGTTAGTTAGTTAGTTAGTTACTGAACGCTCGAAGTATAAACGATAAATATTAATGTTTGTCCATGATCGTTATGAGGTGAAGGCATAGTGCTGCGCCGTGGTTTCTGCGCAGCTGCTTCGGCTAAATTAAATGATATGTATAGCAAGACCCAGAACACTGCAGCCCTCAACAGGAATCCCAATCCACGGGTGAAAACAGTTGACAAAACTCTGTGAGCCACTACAGAGTTCCAGTCGCCAGAAGGGCGACACGAAGCAAATTTCATACTGAGGACCCACAAATATTACACGCCAACGTACATAATTCAATCGCCCGAGTGACCTGGTGCCCGCGATTTGTGCACCCCTGCGTTCGTGTATATGTGTGTGTGTGTATATATATACATACATATGTGTGTGTATATATATACATACATATGTGTGTGTATATATATATACATACATATGTGTGTGTATATATATTTTTTTTTCAGGTTTTCGTGACCCACGTTGTTCGGACAATAGTCTTCTGGGTTGTAACACCGTTTGGGTTTGTAAGTAGATACTGACGTTTCGGGGTAACATGCTGTCGGTATCGTCAGGGTTGAAAGATTGGGTGTACTTTTTGCTTTGAAGTGATTAGGTTTATAATATCCTAAACACCTTCTGCATGTGGAAATAAGGAACAGAAGCTGAATCACCACGCAGAGAAAACGTCCTGTATATATCTATAGGGTCTCGGTAATCGGTTTGTGGACGTTAGAATAAGGAAGCTCAGCTGGAAGCAAATAAAGTTCACGTGTCTTGTCCCTGCTGTCATATATGTATATGTATGTGTATGTATATATATGTACGTATATATAGAGAGAGACCTATTTAAAATTGTTAGAATAATCTACGGTACCAGCTAGCTGTGTTTCCTGTTGCTAAACAAACGAGAACGGCGCAATAAACCTTGATAGCAGAACTGCGAACTAATGTATTCTGTAGATCTAAATCCTTTGTAGGGTTTATTCTCTTTTGTGTCGTGATAATTTTCTTTTAAAATATGATTTTAAAATGAACTCAACATAGACAACGAGAAAAGCAATAAAATCCCCGCAAACGTAAAAATAAAACCATAAAAACCCGACGAACCTCGGTAATGATTTTCCGTGGTCAGTAATATTATTTCTTTTTTAACTGCTGCATGAAAGGCACTGTGGAATATGAATTAATGAAGGAGACGGTGAAACTATTGGAACTGGATGTATGAAAATCAGAACCCCACAAAATGCAGTCTGGTATCTGAGGGCGTTTCTTGCACGGCTTAAGATAAAAAATGAAATGTCAGTTGTATCTGTGAACTTCTGGTTGCGATCTTCTGTGTTTGGACTTTATCCGTTGTCTTGAATTTAACGGACTACTGCCTCCTATGTTTCGGAAACCGGCTGTGCTTCCGTCTTCAGGTAAAGTAAAGCACACAATTTGGTGGAACCCTAAGAAAGAACTATTCTTGGTCACTGGGCTTTTTCTAAGCAGTCCACCAGATTAGGCGCTTTCCTTGCCTGCAGACGGAAGGAGGTTCGGTATCCGAAACGTAGCACTTTATTAAAATTAAGACAATAAAATAAAAAAAAACATTTCAGTAAGAATAGACTAAAGTGACGGTTGTTATCTAGATTTGTATTCAGGAGACGCCTGATTCGAATCCCGACAGGTTCATAAACTATCCTGAATATTTTTCGTGGTTCTTCTCAGTCATTCGTGTCAAAAGTCCGGATTGTACGTTAGTTATGTAATGATCGATTCCTTTTCAATCTTTATATTAAGCGACTTTGTATAGTGTTGATAGCGTGATAATGTGAATCACCAACCGTACAGACGTCCTTCGTTTGCAAGGAGAAGTGAACTGCCTGCAGCTCTCTGCTAACTATATTCGGTGCTGTCGTCAATGTTTATGTTGCGTTGTCAGGTTTTCTACGTTTACTGCGGACAGGTCATATTGAAAGAGACTCTCTGCGTCCCACCCTCCCTGATAACCTGTCACATGAAGTTTGCGTGAGAATTTTCTATTTTCATTCTTGTCAGTTTCAGGCACCGTGGGATTTTCAAATGTATGTAATAACTGTAATGCGGAACACTTATCTGCCGTCACTAACCCCACTTGAAAAGATATTAAGCCTAACATTAACCCTTTAAAGACAAAGCGTGTCTGTTTTATATAAGGACTCAGTGCTTACCGCGCTGTAAACACTCTCCACTTCGGTTATAAAAACCAATCTGTTAATGTTTTATAAGGCAAAAGTTGCTGTTTGTTCTGAGATCCGTACAAAACACATAAACGCAATGTGGGCACCACGTAGAATTTTTTAATGTTAAACCTGGTGGTACGTAAAGTTACCGCTAGGCTTTAAAAGGTTAAACTGATATATAATACATGTGTGTCGGCAACGGACAAAAATATAACTATTGTTCTATTGTAGACATTTTTGTGAGCTGGGGTAGCTCAGAAGGTATAGTGTTTATATTAACCAATTGCTTAGACGACCGACCGAACGTCGTTCGATTGCAGGAAAGGGTAAAGGAATTTACTCCTTTGCACACCGTCCAAACTGGTTGTGGAACGTACCCAGTGCATATTATTTGCTTACTGGGGATAAAACAGCCCTAGCGTGAAGCTGGCTACCCATATCCGCGTAACACTACGTTAAGAATTCGTAGAGTTCTTTTACCACTTTTTTATACTTATGCAGGTCTTGGTTTTTAGTTAATCTCAAGGAGAAATTTACAGTATTGCTTGATGTAAATACAGTATAAACCGTGTTATTTTCATGTATAAAGGATTTTTACTTAAAGCGAGTATGTAGCAGCAACCAAACGCTTTACTGAAGAATTTAGAAGTTGTGGTACATTTTTGATTAGTTCTACTGTGCATTGAGGAAGTGTAGCCGTAACGTAACGTAACGTAACACGTCTGGCTCGGTAATTTCTTTATTGTCTTTAAATATCCAGTTCTTGAGTGTCCAGCTGTGATTAATGCGTCACTAGCGTAAAATAGTAAGAGGCATAAAATTTGACAAACAATCCACTGTTTCTCGACACAGAATGAAGTACGTCTTTTTAACTATGACAAGGAATCAAGGACTTTGGACTGGCGCGTAAGATGTAAAGTATTTTTATTTCATGAAATAGGACAATGGAGAAATCTGCGTGATCAAGAGCGTCATTATTTTCTCTGCTCATCAGAACAGTTGTGGTAACAAGGTCAAGTAGGATGAAATTGGCCTAGCAAGTGGCACGTGTGGGAAAGGAGAGATATGCATACTGGGTTTGACTCGCAAACCTGAAGGAAGGAGACCACTTGGAAGACCTAGGCGTAGATTTGATTTAAAATTGTAATCGATTAAATTGTTCTATGATGTTAACACCCCTACATATATAATTGGACGGTTTTTATTTACAACATTAAAATTAATCCTAAGGGACAAAAAACTTTAAACACCAACAAATGCACAAAGAGTTTATTCTCGTCAATTATAACACACTCCTACATGTTTCGACCCTGCTGGGTCATCTTCAGGGGAAAACCTTCCGTTGTCGTTACACTATGTTGCACTATTCAGTTTAGCGAGAATGTGCTGTTGACTGTGCACTGTGCACTGCAGCACATGTTTCCTCCTACATGTTTCGACCCAGCAGGGTTGAAACATGTAGGAGTGTGTTATAATTGACGAGAATAAACTCTTTGTGCATTTGTTGGTGTTTAAAGTTTTTTGTATAATATAGTGCACGGACATGGAACACATTTAATCCCAAGGGAATCTGATAAGGGAACTTTGACTGGATTTTCCTGGCTCAGGATAGGGACAGGATTCTGGCTTTTTTGAACACGGTAATGAACCTTCGGGTTCCGTATAATGTGTGTAATTTTTTGACTAGCTGAGGAACTGTTAGTTCGTCGGTAGGAAGTCTGTTCTGTGGAATTAGTTTTTATGTGAGTTAATTTGTTCTTATTCAACATTTTTTGTAATTTTTTTGCTCTAAAAACACGTAACTTCTTATTCTCTATAACATGGTTATATGAACATTAAATAAGAATTGTGAATATGCTCTATGACAAATGACAATATGTGTCTTGAGCTGTCGCATTGTCTGAACGGTGAAATGGGAAACACAAACGAATGTGCTGGGTCTAAAAAAAAAAAACACGTATAAAGCTCCATAAGAAACATCCCTATGGTGTCATTAAAGACGTTAGGGTCAATGTTTTTGGCACGTTGGTGTGTGACGTCCACTTAACTGGTTAGTATGCCCTCGGGTCATGCACGTTGTAACAAGGAACATCCATCGCCAGAGATGAGTGCGCTCTGGGGCTTTTTCGATGTGACACTACCGCTGGAAACTGCGAGCTGTAAAACAGCCACCACCACACCGTACAATCTCTGACCGCGGGCCACAGTGAGGGGCTGTGAACTTAGGATCAACAATACACAGTTCTCAAACTGTGAACGGAGTACCCTCTTGTGACACGCAGTTGGAATTCAGTTTTTGGCCCCTTTTATATTTCTCCCGAAGAAAGGCAGGAACCTGCCTCTGGCTATCAGTATGATGTCCTCTCTGAGAAGAAATCAGCGATCTTCAGGCGCGTTCGTATAATGGCGAAACGCGCCTATTACCTTCTTCATGTCCGTCCGTCCGTCCGCATGTATTAGCGCGCCTCGCACTGGACTATTTCCCTGAAATTTTTGAAATTGTCCAAAAATTCCAAATTTGGCGAAAATCTGACAAAAATGTCGGGTACTTTACATGAAGAGTTACATACTCTTTATTTTTGCCGACGACATAAATTTGCCATAAAAGCGTTGTTGTGCAACACTTAATGTGTTTACTTTGTTGTCAAGGACACGTACCTTAAGAACAAAACACCCTTAACGCATTGTTGCTTTTCCACGGCAACAGTGGTTACGGATATGCGCCATAATGTTACGTTATACGTGCTGTGCCTAGTTTTTGTACAAGATTAAATAAATGAGTTTTACAGTGGAGACGTGTGTTTACTGCGCGGTACGAACTGAATCTTTATATGTAATTCAGGAAAGTCTTATTAATTAAAGGGTTGAAATTATTATTATTATTATTATTATTATATTTACTGTTAGTTTTACTTGGAATATTAGAAAACAAGTCAGGACTATTTGGAGTCTCCACGCTACCAAATTAACGTCACTCATTAGGATTCTAAGTAACAGCGAAAAAAAAGCAAATATTTATGTGCCTTGGGGGAGATTCGAAACCATGATCGAAAGCTTAACACTACAGCTCACATTTCGTACCCTGTAGTATTATTTTCCTTCACGAGAGACATATCTTTCTTTCCATCGTTCATCAAATCTGACTTGTCTTTTTGTCATCACTGCTTCAGGACTGCTGCTCTATTTTTGCAGATCTGTTCTATTTCCATGTGTCTCATAATAAAGGGTTCCATGTTAATGGGTTCAGTCAGATTTTGATGCACTCTGCAGTGACGGGTCTCCCCTTAATGAGTTATTAATGGTACTTGTGTCGAGATGTTTTTGTTTCGGGAGGTTATGAAATAAAAACCAACAGCAGCTCAGAATGGCGAAACAGCATCTTGAATCTGTCATCAAGACGGGCAAACTGATGGCTTTCGTTCCAGCCACAGCGCTGTGTGTTGATTTTAGGGGAAAACGGGAAGTCCTATCTTAGCAGTGATAATGCTATTACACTGAGATCTATTTTTCCTTGCAGATGCAAACTGTACGGTTATTAACCCTTTAAAGACGAAGCGTATCTGTTTTATATAAGGACTCAGTGCGTACCGCGCTGTAAACACTCTCCACTTCGGTTATAAAAACCAGTCTCTTAATGTTTTATAAGGCAAAAGTTGCTGTTTGTTCTGAGACCCGTACAAAACACATAAACGCAATGTGGGCACCACGTAGAATTTTTTAACGTTAAACCTGGTAGTATGTAAAGTTACCGCTAGGCTTTAAAAGGTTAAATGCAGCACAATGTAGTTGACAGTTGTTTGTGTCTGCTGAAAGTTTGGAGTGATATTCTTGTCAACGTACGTTTAATATTTTTTTTCGAAAAGAAAATCTAAATATATGTAAGAAGTTACTAAAATTGTATCTACATAACAGTGAAAAAAATTTAGCAACTACTGCGATTCCTCCCCTCCCCCTACCATGATTTTTGGTAAGTAAGAAAAAGGTGTCTTAAGTGTGTAATAAATTCAACTTTAATGATATATGACTTACAGTATCCCCTTAACCTTTTAAAGCCTAGCGGTAACGTTACGTACCACCAGGTTTAACATTAAAAAATTCTACGTGGTGCCCACATTGCGTTTATGTGTTTTGTACGGATCTCAGAACAAACAGCAACTTCTGTCTTATAAAACATTAAGAGACTGGTTTTTATAACCGAAGTGGAGAGTGTTTACAGCGCGGTACGCACTGAGTTCTTTAATAAAACAGGTACGCTTCGTCTTTAAAGGGTTAATGAACATCACGGATTTGCATTCTCCATTTTAATATTACGCTCTAATCTACACCTGCTTATTCAAAGTTATCTTCTCCCTTCGGGCAGCACGTTGTTAATGTGTGCAGAATTTAGTACGGAGAGCCTTTAAGCGAGAGACCACTTTTAAGTCACAGGCACATGTGGGAGAATATTTGTGCGGATGTGGGCTGGATTCATCTGGCTCATGATAGATACCGGAGGTGGACCATTCTGAACACGGAAGAGAGTTTTGTGTACTTTACTGAATCATAAATTTAATGCTTACAATATGCGGGATGTAACAACGGGTGTACTTTTAATACCACTGCCCGTGAGGAGCACCATATGAGGTTCACGTGTTCGTGCTGATGAAGGGAACGCTTAGTTTAGTAATTAGCAGGGCTGTGGAGTCGGAGTGGGAAGGAATTTTGGGTGGAGTCGGAGTCGATAAAAACGTACCGACTCCGAATCCGACCTCAGTCTAAAATCTTAACTAGATACTCCAACTCCAGAACCCTGATAGCTACAGTAACCATTAAACTTATACTTAAATATAGGTTATAAGTTTAGATAGTAGCCCGATGATTCACGTGGTGGTGACGAAACGTCTTAGGATACCTATTTTCACTTCAGTAGGTTTACCGTTATCATATAATATATGTTGAGCTTTTATGAAGGAGTCGGAATCGGGGTCGGCGGTTTTGTGTACCGACTTCCCAGCCCTGGTAATTAGCTTCAGTTGTGGCGATGCTAATTATCAAACTACTGTATAAAATATAGCAAATGGCGTGTTCAAAATCAAGAAAGGTGAGAGGTTAGAAAGAAATAGTTGGTGGCCCAATAGCAGTACCATGCCTTCATTTCCCTGGAGGGCCTGAAAAAAGACACGAATATCGTAGTCGAGACAGCGGGTGATAATCCATGTCCTCAATACCACCTCCTGAATGCAAATGTAGAGAGTTACGGCTACACGAACGCGCTTTGTTTTTGAAATGTAATGTTTGTATACCAAACTGAACGGCGTCACATCCCAGAAAACCATAATCGTCATCGTAATTTCTTGACTAAATAAACTTCTTTCAGCTTATCAAAATAACTGTCGTCCACTGATTTAGTTCATGTAATTTCCCCAATAATCTATCAAAAGATACGCGTTCTTTAAAAGCAACTAAACTGAAAGAATTCTGAAAGAGAGACGTGGTGCAGAAATATAGAGTTAAATCTTAAAAAAAAAAGGAAGGGGTAAATGGGATCCAGATGCAGGGAAGTTTTCCCCCTTTTCTACTGTAAGATGGGAATTCACTGGTTTTGAATGCTCCTATTTAGTGATGGGGGCGTGCAGATTCGATCGACTGAAAGAGTGAGACTGACTGTATTGTGCTACGTCACACAATGCGATTAGCTAGCAGTAAGGGGTCTGATATAATGGCGGCACATTCTATGGGTCACATTACCCGACAGGTTGTAGCGGGTGTTTTTTTTAGGAAGCAGAACAAGCGATGGAGACGACGTTAGCTCGTTACTTCAGAGCAGCTAATAAAGGGAGGCAAAGTTGTCTCGGTTCGCTCACAGAACAGTTAGAAAGTGAGGTTATTATCTGCTAGGGTGTGACGCCGTTTGGTCTGGTTTAAGTTTACCGACATTTCCGATGAACCTGCAACGTCCTCTGTAGAGTTGAAGGGTTGATATTTTCGACTCTGAAGATGGAGGCAGAGAGCTCCTCCAAAATGCCCGTAACTACAGAGTGTTCCACTTAAAACCGGACCGCTTGTACGGTGAAATCAAGGTAGGATTTTTGATAACGCGCACAAAAATGTATTGATTCGTGTGGATCTCATTTCCAACGTCGTCTGTAACTGTGTGCATTTAGTCCACCAAAAACTAAACGAAACAAAACCCTTTCTTGATTTCGCCGTGCAAATGTGCCGGTTTTAAGTGGAACATTCTGTATTTAACAATCCATGGCGTCATATTGAGAGTTAATTACTCAGTTAGTTGGGCATATCTAGAGCCGGCTCGAGACATGTGGGCCCCTTGTGGGCCCCCCGGTCAATATAATAGTTTGGCGCCCCCTCAAACCCATATTCTTTGTAAATTTTTCATTCTAGAGCATGGCTGGCGAAAGTTTTGAGGGTGTGTACCCAAATCGCGGATAATTTTTGAAGAAATTCTTTCACGTGTCGGAAACTGGCTTTACTGGCACCATCTTTTCGATGTTGCAGTGACGTCTTAGCGCCCGGCGCCCCGGGCAGCTGTCCGGCTGGCCCACCCCTTAATCACGCTCTGGGCATATCCCAGAATAATGGAATCCTATGAGATATAGTTAATGAGTTATTCGTATCATAAGGCGAATCTAACAAGATTTAATGACTTAATTGTATCACAGAGGACTTGAATATTATGAAAGTGGGTTGCCTTTATTGTTCTCGTCTTGTTTTCATTTGTGACGAATTTAAATTTAAAATACTAGTTATTAAGACAAACCAACAAATATGTATACTATTCAGAATGGTGTATTATATTAAATTAATGTTACCGCTAAATGTTTCGGTGGTCAACCCACCTTGGGCGGGGGGGGGGGTATCATATGCTACAGTCGCTATATGCATGTAAACTACGAGCTATTTCATATGTAATCAAAGTCTCAAGTTTTTTTATAGTGTACATAAGTCCACTCAGTACAATTTTTGTGACAGTGTACCTTTCTTCGTGCTGGATAGCTTTAAATTACGACACTGTTTTAGATAGTATAAGTTTTTAATCTAAAACTCCTACATGTTTCGGCACCGAAATCTGTAGTAGTTTATACTTACCTTCGAATGTATTTTTAAGTGCATAATTTGGTTATTGTGTTAATTAGTTAGCTAATTAGGTGATCGTTAGTTCCCCAGGCACTCTGTCGTAGCGTAACGTATCAGTTCCACGGACAGCGATATCTGTGTGTCCCTCCCTTATATTTCTTCTAGCACTCTGGCTGCATTTAGTTGATAACCCGCTAGGGGTGTACTTTCTCGTGAATCTAGTGTTACATTGGAAATAATAAAAGCTACCCCCTGCCTGTAAGATGGGCAATAAAAGTGACTGCGTTTGGAGTAGAAGTGGGTATATGATGGCCCCAGGACGGATGGGGTCTGAAAATGGTATGTGCAGCAGCATGGGTGGAAGTGGAGAGTAAGCTGTTCAGAAGCAGCCCTGGGGGCTCTGCCGCCTGACAATATATGCTTTGCTAGTTACGCACTGCGAGCTCAGACCAACTGCCATCTTGTGTTACCAGTACGAAGGATATGACGTGCATGGGGTTTAAACTGTCTTCAGCTTTGTTTGCTGGGTTAATTAACCCTTTAAAGACGAAGCGTATCTGTTTTATATAAGGACTCAGTGCGTACCGCGCTGTAAACACTCTCCACTTCGGTTATAAAAACCAGTCTCTTAATGTTTTATAAGGCAAAAGTTGCTGTTTGTTCTGAGATCCGTACAAAACACATAAACGCAATGTGGGCAGCACGTAGAATTTTTGAATGTTAAACCTAGTGGTACGTAAAGTTACCGCTAGGCTTTAAAAGGTTAATGGTGCCTACAACTTTGTGTGCCCCCCTACCTGTGTGTCCCTAAATCTGTAAAGGTGGAGTTAAAAAGTGAAACAATCCCTATACGGGCCTGGACAGGTCCTGAGGGATGTAGGAGGTCGAGGCTTCCAGAATTTGTAGACAATCGGCACATGAAAGTGGCCGCCTTTACCCCCAGGAAATACTGCTGGTACTCATTTCTGTCAGAGGCTGAGTCGACCCCAGGGACACAGTGCGACCGGAAGGAGTGGGTCAGTGGAAAATCCCAGTGACCCCATAGGGAGTCGAACCAGCTTGCTTCCGACTATAGTGCAATGCCTGAACCAACAGCGCCACCCCCCTCCGTCTGTATCTGTGTGGGTCTTCAGAAAAATTTGCTGAACACAGTCATGTGTACTCAGCCCAACAAACGTCATTGCAAATATAATTTAGAAGGAATGGTACTGGTTTATTTACGAAAACGGATTCTGAAATACAGTACAAACGTGGATAAAGAAGTTAAATTGATAGACCTAAATTACAATAAAGGAGATGTTCATAACACTTTCATTAATATTCACCCCATTTTTAAAAAACCAAAAACCTGGGACCCTTAAAAATATTTAGGTGGCTCTTGTAACCGGGGGGGGGGGGCGCGGGGAGGCAAAATTTCTAGCCCGTCACGCAATGAAAAGCAGAGTAATTCATTAATACTATTGTTACAGAGAATATAATAGTAATAATAAGAATAATAAGAATAACACTTCAATATATGTAAGGAACTATGGGTAAAAGTAGACAGTGAACTCTGGTATGAACATGTACCGAAATCTGTAGAAACAGGTCAAGGGGCAAAGTAACCGTATTGTGGAATCAACAAGTGCAAACCGACAGAACCGTCCCCAGCAATAAACCGGACATCATAATCCGGGATAATGAAGAAGGAACATGTATGCTAATTGATGTAGCAATCCCGGGAGACAGAAATGTGATAAAGAAAGAAGCCGAGAAGATTCCAAAATATAAAGACCTTATAATAGAAATACAGCGCATGTGGAATGTAAAAACAAAGGTGACGCCAGTAATAGTAGGGGCAACTGGAACAATTTCAAAATCCTTCCGAAAATAATTGAGCAGCGTACCGGGAAAGCACGAGATCAAGGAACTACAGAAAACAGCTGTATTGGGCATAGCACACACACTGCAGAAAGTGCTAGTGTAGAAGCACAAATGAGTTTAATATTGCAGATAGCGCTATATGCACCATTAACAGTACGCGCAGAATAGCTGCGGCACTGTATACCCTAGAAACGTGGTTTGTTTCAGGTATATAAGTGTGAATACGTGCATAAAGGAGAGGATGAGGATGAGGATGAGGATGAGGAGGATGATGATGATGATGATGATACTGAGACACTCAGTTCCCTTACATATCCTTTCCTCACCATTCGCTATCTCAGTCCAGACCGTATAACCACTAACCTACACGTCGTCCTCTCCTTGTCTTATTCCTTCCTGTTAATAGCTGGTTGCTGTCGTGTTCCCCAGATGTTTTCTCCCACAGTTTGAAGTCAGAATATCCGATCGCATTGTCAGAAATGCTATGAGTTTATAACTTGGAAAATCCAGCCTTCTAAACTCCAGCTAAAGGCATAAGTCCAGATCATGAAACTGATGACATAAATGACTCTAAAAGATCAGTACAATAAGCTCACACTTTGAAACCGATGAAATTTACCTTATGGCAGTGCGCTTTGACCAGCACCATACTTATTTAACTGACATTTTTGAAATCTACGCTTTAATTGTTATATGACATGGGTATTTCTAGTCCCTAAAATATTACTAATTTTGTCCCCAGTGGTCGGATATGAACAGTTATTTTCTTTTGGCTTTATTTCGGTTTCTACAAGCCAAATAGAGACATCAGATATAGGGTAAAGAATGCATCCGGCTGCCTGCCTACACTTCGCTAAAGTCAAAGATTTAATCCTTTGATACATAAAGTGCGCCTTAGTAATGCGCAGGGTGTTTCGAGCAGAAATCCAAGCCTCGCTTCCTGGTAGAGTTTCTGGGATCGTTTCTTACATAGCTATAATAATAATAATAATAATTATTATTATTATAGCTATAATAATAATAATAATAATAATAATAATAATAATAATAATTATTATTATTATTATTATTATTATTATTGGTATTACGCGGGTTTATAGCTCTCCACTGCGTATTTTGATGAAGATTAAAATCTTCTGGGACATGACGCCGTGTCAGTTGGCAATAACCGATGTTTCGGAGAATGTTTCCGTCTCCATGCTTAGAGTAGTCCAAAAAGGCTTTTCCGGAGATGGTTTACCAACCCAGCATGCCGTTGTGTATCAGAATAAACTTAGATGTAGACATCCCATTGCGTTTTTATTAAATCAAGTGTATTATACCTTCCGAACAACACAACTTCAAGAATAGTTTTTATTCTAATTTTACACTACGACATGTTTCGGCCTGTTTTCAGGCCATCGTCAGGTAGGTGACTTGCAACTGCATGAAAGGAACTGTTAGGTAGAGGCTTCTGTTCCCATCTATGCATTACATCTAGACATCAGATGTGAAGAATATGCCTCTGTCTAACGTTTCCTTTTATGCTGTTGTAAGTAATCTACCTGATGGTGGCCTGAAAATAGGCCGAAACATGTGGTAGTGTAAAATTAGAATAATAGCTCTTCTTGAAGTTGTGTTGTTCGGAACGTATAATACACTTGATGTGTCAGAATACTTCAGTTTTCGTTATTATAGTTTTGTCTTTATGTAATTTTCGTGAATAAGTTACTAATTAAATACCTACTCTGTATGCATTAAATTTGTCGATATGTGTACAAACTGACGTGCCCTATGAACAGTACACGAAGCCTTTCTTGAGAGTGTAGTAGTTATTATTCATCCGGTCAATAAAATTCATCCACCCTTTCAAGTACTCAGAAATGTCATTACTATGGTCATAGGCTCTGAGTATAGCCACTTTTATCCAGTCGACACCATATACCTCGTATTTCTATAACACAGAGACATTATTTTATGTGACCAACATCATTAGTCAGATAAAATAATGATCATATATTTTCCTGCCATGTGCTCAATGTCCGGTCTCCTGGGATAAGGGGGTGTGTTGATTGCAGATTTGTTACCCACGTTTCGAAGGGCCTTGCTGCCTCTATATTCAGGGCATTCCGTGACATTAGCATGAAAATAAGCCTCGGTTTGCCACAGAAATTATGGAATGTTACTGAATGTTGAGATACCGGAATAAATAATGTTATGCCTGTAGGACACAAGAGAAACGTACGTGTTACTGACAGCCGTAGCGTATAGAACTCGGAATTTATTTTATTTTCAATTCTCTTTAATTTTAAATTGCAACTAAACACCACAGCTTTTGATTTTAATTAATTTTGATACTATTTTTATTTAGTACACTGACTGGTGTGATTGAACTGACATCCAATTTATTATTATATCTAGAAACATTTTGCTGTGCGTTTGATAAATTGGTCGCATAACAATAGCTTACTTCAATTCGCAACAACAGTTTGTTTTCGATATGTTCGCTTAATTTTTTTGGCGTGTGAAGAACAACGGATTCACGGTCGAATCTGCATGCTGTAACGGGGAATTATTCTTAAGTAATGGCCACATTTTACGAACGGAACATAAAATATGGATCTAAAATAGTTTTTAATGAGCTTTAAATATAAAATATTAATTTACTGAGATATTGGCGATGGTTCGGATGATGATGGTTGGAGGCGGGCGCATGGAGAGAAAATTTATATTCCTCGATAACGCGTTTCATATTTATGTATTATACACCGTCTGTTGTTTCATTTAAAAATCCTGTTAGTATTTAACGCTGTTGACTTATTCCAGTGTTATTTAACCTTTGAAGACGGAATTTAACCTGACTTATGTTAAGGATTCGGCTTGTACCGCACAGTAAACATGCTACGTTTGTGGTACTGAAAAAAGCAATCAGCTGATATTATGTAGGGAAATAATCGCTGTTTGTTCAGAGATCCACACAAAACACATAAATACACTGTGTGGGCAGAACGTAGAATTATATTTAAAGATCCAGGTCGTACCGCGCAGTAAACGCACTCCATCTCTGTTATAAAAACCAGTCAGTTTATGCTGTACAGGGGAATAATCGCTGTTTGTTCTGAGATCCACACAAAACGTAAATACACTGTGTGGGCAGATCGTGGAATTATATTTAAAGATCCAGGTCGTACCGCGCAGTAAACACACTCCGTCTCGGTTATAAAAACCAGTCAGTTAATGCTGTATAGGGAAATAATCGCTCTTTGTTCTGAGATCCACACAAAACACATAAATACACTGTGTGGGCAGATCGTGGAATTATATTTAAAGATCCAGTCCGTACCGCGCAGTAAACACACTCCGTCTCGGTTATAAAAACCAGTCAGTTAATGCTGTATAGGGATCGTCCGGCCCGTAGCTGTCACTATATGGACTACGCTTGCCACGCATTCTTAACCATGTAGTATATCCCTAAGAATACAGCTGTAACTCTTAGTGTTCTGATTAGACATGTATGTAGTTGTTACAAATAGGAGCATAAGATGACGGCATTCGGTTTGCTGGAATGTATGTGTGAATGGGTATTACATGGCCCATACGTTTAGAAAAAAAATTGTTATATCACGCCATGAAATAGCAGCGCAACTCATTCTCTATTTTATTCTGTCAAGTGTAGTAGATACAGAAGTCTGTATATGAAGTTAAGTACAGTCGAACCCGGTTATAACGACATCGGTTAACGCTACACCTCGTCTATAGCGTCATATACTCTTTGGTACTAGTTAATTCCTTACTGTTAACCATAACATTATACTCCTCGGTTATAACTACACTCGTTTATAACGACACAAAATATTCCACTCCCTTTCGTGACGTTATAACCGAGTTTGACTGTTTTGGACAATGCCTGTTTTTACGGGCAAAATAAATATTGCACTTGCGGCACAGAAATTTTCTTCTCGGCATATTTTGTGTCCGAAACTCAGTAATGATTCTGATGACTGCATAATTTTCTCGTTTAATATCTCAGGGTGTTTCATACTATTTTCCGTACAAAGATGAATCGCGCTATAAGACGATCAAGTGACCCTCAGCATATCGGCGTAGTGGCCCATGCACTAAGCTATACTGACTGTAAGGTCGCGTGTTTGTTAGAGTTTTGATTGTGATAAAGAGCAAACTGCGTCGGCCACATTTCGTCATATTATAACCATTAGCTGCAGTAGGGGAATAATTAGAACGGATGTGACTTGGGTTGGGGAATCCTCACGTCCACTCAGAGCCGAACTTAACGACATTCTTAACATGCGCTGCTCGGTCCGTGTGATGTGTACAGCCTCCTCTAAAAGTTATTACAAGTGTAAATTTAATTAAATAAATTTCAGAGATTGATTTAAAGGAACAGGTATGGAGACTAATAGTGTGAAACGTCACTGATGTTTATTCGAACTTTTTTCTATCGTCACAGTACACAAACACAGCGTTTCGAAAGCAGTCTGTATAATCAGTGATGATTGAAAAAGCCGAAGTACATTGCAGTGATATTTCGCATGTTACACCGTTGTCTAAGGATTATATTTTACTGATAGTATGGTCTTCTGTGTATATACGCCGTGTATTCTGGTACATATGCACCAAGTTTTCTGTGAAACATAACTTCTTCCATCATCTTCTGATTTCATATAAGTAAGTAAGAGTCGTACCTTTTTTCTCTTTGATAAAGAGTCATTTAACAATTTAGAACAGACGCTTCTAACAATGCTTTATAAGACTGCGTCCATCTTTACTTGTACCCTAAAAATAAGGCAGCAGAGTCCTCCTTAATGTTGGTACCTGTCCACCAAACAACACTGTGACATATGCGAGTTTTTAGGCTATAGAAACGGTGGAGTTAAGAACTCCGTTCGTCTCCGATATTGCGTTCCGTCACCGGGTGTTTTTTGTCAAACGTTTCCCTGGCCGCGTAGTAACCTAATTTTCAAGAGTCACTGGTCCTTTAAAGAAATACCACGCCTTATAACACCCTAATAATGTCTCAATAATAAAATTTATTGAATTTGGTATCATTTACACGTGCAGTTATTAATTTAATCTTCGTAAAATTACTTTTTGTTTTCTTTCAAATGGCTTCAGTATTAAGAAACACCCTGTATCTGCAGCATCGATCCACATGCCACTTCTTTCTCGGTTCTCCAGCCAGGATTAGCCGCCATCTCTCAGCCTCTGTTCACGTCACGCAGCGAGTCATTCAACTGTTGCTTTCTAAACCCTCAGCCCTTCCTATCGTTACTCGAGGAAGGAATTTCTCTATAAAACATCTTATTTATCACTCGCCTTGTAGCATGATAAGTCTTTGTGCGTTTATATTAGTTACGTATTCTGGAATACACAGTACAGGGTGTAACTGTAATGCGTCTGTCTGTCCGGCATTGCATTGTGCTTATATGGTCCCATCGTCTAGAGTCAAGCACTGGTTGACGATTGAAGATGGTGCCGACAGGTTGTCGCGAAACATCTGTATGGAATTGCCATTCTACACTGAGTAAAATCCCGAAGATCACATATTTGATTTTATGATAATTTGTGCGCATTTTTGGTGTCTGTTACGTAATAGTTGGCTCTCGGCATGGATATAAAGAAGAGAATATATAGTCTTTGGTTGTGACGTCACGGAGTATGATTAGTGTGAATCATCGAGAACAATCCTGTAGCTGTAAGAGGAGTCGAACCCCCTGTCAGTCGCTCGTCTACGCCTTCAGCCTCTGACACTTACACTGACACTGACATGCCACGATCCATCACGTCTTTTAAAATTCCCTACCTAATAACCATCTCAAAAACATTAATAATGCTCAGAACATGTACGTGTGGGGGGGGGGGGCGGGGGGATCATTTGACAACAGAGTGATGCCTGTAGGTAATATTGTGCCCGGCGGGGGGTCGGGGACTGTCTGACGACGTCGGAACTCCCTTGTGCTCTCGTGCAAACTGAATTTAACGGCAGATGTTAATTTTTAAAAGTCAGTGCTGGGATACCGCAGTCGGTACACCGACTTGTTACGGGCTGCACGGTACGTGGATCGAATACCGGTGGTAGCGAGTTTTGCGGCACCTATCCAGGCTGGTCCTGGGGCGCACCCGGCGTCCTTCTGTAAAATGGATACCGGTCTCTTTCTCAGGGATAAAATGGCCGGAGCCTTGGGTTGATCACCCAACCACATCCGTTGCCGAGGTTAAAGAAAGCGTAGGGCTATACCTGTACTACACATCTGTGCTTTCATGGCAGGTTATAGGGTGAAGTTTACCAACAAGTGTCTTGCTTATTGAAACCCGACTGCACAGTGTTTTGCCCTCAGCCACCCACTTCTGAACCGTACAGACTGCACTGAACCAGACGACACCGTAACCTTTTATATGACTAATTCAGTGTATAGGGACTAACAGTTATATGGGTTACTCAGGTTCAATTCCAGACAGTAGCAAAAACTTAATGACCTGTACTCATCACCAAATATTATTCGGGTAATCAAATCGAGAAGAATGAGATGGGCGGGGCATGTAGCACGTATGGGGGAAAAGAGAGGTGCATACAGGATTTTGGTGGGGAGACCTGAGAGAAGGCGACCACATGGGACACCCAGGCTTAGATGGGAGGATAATATTAAAATGGATCTTCAGTAAGTGGGATGGGGCATGGAGTTGATTGAGCTGGCTCAGGATAGGGACAGGTGGCGGGCTGTTGTGAATACGGTAATGAACCTCCGGGCTCTATAAAATGCGAGGAATTTCTTGACTAGCTGAGAAACTGTTAGCTTCTCAAGAAGGCCTCTGCTCCATGGAGCTAGCTAGCTAGCTAGCTAGCTAGTTAGTTAGTTAGTTAGTTAGTTAGTTAGTTAGTTAGTTAGTTAGTTAGTTAGTTAGTTAGGTAGGTAGGTAGGTAGGTAGGTAGTTAGGTAGTTAGCTAGTTAGGTAGCAAGAAGTTTCTTCACTAGCTCTTCCCGTCGAGTCTGGGGCCCATTAATACTCCTGTTTAAGGGGTGCCGAGGGCTGTTTGTGGACTGGCAAAGCATAAAATTGACCAGTAATTCACATTTATTGAGTACCGAATGTAACAGGCGTGGAGGTATCCCTCTGCTTCCCCCATACACCTTCATGACCGGTTGTTTTAATTAAGAAGAAGAGCGAAGTTGTTTTTAATTTCTCTCAGAAAACGTATTACGTCTCCATGATAAAGTACAGCAGGTTTGTTCTATTATATATTCACTTTTTTATTTTGGGACTCATATAAAAATAAATGCAAATCAGAGACAGTATTTTTAAATATTACAGAAGATGGTTCCTATACTTACCGCTATACTTGAAGGTGTTAATTGTATTATCTTCAATAATTTGTTCTCAGACACTCCCAATATCCGTTGTGACCTGAGAAGTTGACAGTAATTAACATATATAAAATACAAAGGCTGTTCATTTTTATTCTCGTGTAATGTACTGCTTGGAAATGAATTCTTGACATATGTGGAGATATGCCTGTGTTGCTGGGAGCCGCAGGGATGGAACGTTGTGGTACATGCATTCTGCTAGCTGTTGGGAGTGCGCTGCGATAAATCCATCACGTGTCAGGTCCACGTGTCGCTGCTGCCTTAGTAACATTTAAATATGGAATGTCACGAGAGGGGAATCATTGTTGTTGGACTGACGTTCTTTGTTAGCTACGGGAAATCCCCTGCTCCTGCGTGATATACAGCCAGTGTTACAAGCCTTCTTGGCTTTTAACGTGTCAACGTGTCCTTCCCGACACATATTTGACCTCAGGAATAGTTTATTTTTCATGCTGTATTCTCTTTGTTCTGATATGAAATATTTTAATAAAAATGTGTAAACACACACACACACACACACACAGGACTGTTAGTCCGTCGTTTCAGGCTCACCCCGCAATGTTGATGAGATCTGCTGTCTTCTGGAATATTACGCAGCGTCGAGTGGTAATCCTTTACCGACGTTTCGGGACAATTCATCGGTCCCATATTCAAGGGTCAAGAAGTCCAAGGGGAAAGAAGGAAAATACTTCTTGACGCTTGAAGATGGGACCGATACGTTCTCCCGAAACGTCGGTAAAAGAGTACCACTCCTACGCCGCGTACTATCCCAGAAGAACGCATGTCTCAATATTGTAATTGTTCATAACTTCTTTTCGCTGCGGGCGTGTGTGCGTGTGTGTGTGTGTGTGTGTGTGTGTGTGTGTGTGTGTGTGTGTAAAGTTTTTTCTCATATTGACGGAAGAACGCAGATTCGGGCTTCTTAAGTCCAAATGTTCCTGAAGAACGTGTTTTATTGTGGTGATGCAAAACTGGACCGTTCCCATTTCTTTTGCTTCCAAAGTGTTTTGGCTGCTGATTGTGCTTCTGTTGTCGGATTCAGACAAAACTATGTTGGATCTCATGGACTGGTAAGGCGGTAGAGGTTATCTCAGCCCATTGTACCCACTGGAATAAGGTAACACTCCGGACTTAACTTCGTTCCTCACTTAAATCTTTTTCACCAAGATGCGATATAGTTAACCAGCCTCGCAAATTCGTACGTGCGATGCTGAAGATACCTCTGATTTCGCTGAACTCCCACTAGCAGAACGTAGCGCCTGACCATATTTTTGAAATCTAGAAGCAAAACGCCCATGAAGACGCTGAGGAAGCTGCACCTGAGGACCGTGGCGGTTTAGAATTTGACTGAGGGGCCTAGGCTGACTGAAGTTGGCATCAAGGTGTTCGAGGACATTAATTCGAACGAGCAGCGAACAGCAACAACTGGACGGGGAGTTATGATGATTGCTTGTTATGGGGTGATGCTGAAGGAGAGCAAGAGGTCTTTGTCTCGCCAGAATGCCGTCCTTTAATTCTTCAGGTAACCTGCAGGGACTCGTGCATCGCCACCAGTGTTGCTGGACAGTGCAGGTGGTGATCCAGGTGACCTGCCTACCGTTCAACGGGAAGTACGTCCTCCTCAAATTGTGGCTACTTCATGTGTTGGACAAAATTTTCATAAATATGAATATGTCTCGTTTTCGTGTTCAGAGATTTTCTGGAACTAATTAACTCCATGGAGCAGAGGCCTTCTTGAGAAGCTAACAGTTCCTCAGCTACTCAAGAAATTCTCCGCGTTTTATGGACCCCGGAGGTTCATTACCGCATTCACAACAGCCCGCCACCTGTCCCTATCCCGAGCCAGCTCAATCCAGTCCATGCCCCCATCCCACTTCTTTAAGATCCATTTTAATATTATCCTCCCATCTAAGCCTGGGTGTTCCAAGTGGTCGCCTTCCCTCAGGTCTCCCCACCAAAATTCTGTATGCACCTCTCTTGTCTCCATACGTGCTACTTGCCCCGCCCATCTCATTCTTCTCGATTTGATTACCCGAATAACATTTGGTGATGAGTACAGGTCATTAAAGATTATCTGGAACAGCGCTCCATATCTTCATATTGCGTTTATGGGGATGTCTCTCTCGATTTACGCCATCGGTCTTGAAACCAAATGCGCCATAACTTCTGGAGATGACTGTAGTTTAACAGTTTTTTATGTGGTGCCAGTAAGAGATCTGAAACGTCGGTTCTTGAATTATGAACAAGACGATGGAGAAAGTTCACCTTCAAAGCCCTTATGCCACTTCGGTAGTTTGAGGGTGTTTGGGAAGGTCCTGATGACAGAAATACTTTACGTAAAGGATAATGAGTGAGAAGATGTTGAAGGAAACTGTATCGTGGGGATCGTCATAATTTGTACTAATCGCGTTATGTCATAAGGATTGTGCAGGGGAGGATAACAGGATGGATGAAGCATGTAACATATTTACAGGGGAAATTAAAAATACGTGTAAAGTTTTGAACATAAAATGTGTGTTTTGATTTTCTCTTAAACTCTTGTGTGAAACATTTCTCATTCTAAGAAGAATTGGGCGAGATATTATCATAAATGTACACAGGTGTTCATGTAAAGTACCCGTTTTTCTTGACAGATTTTAATGAAACTTGAATTTTTTTCGATAGATTTTCAAAAATTGCGCGGATATCAAATTTTATGACAATCCGTCCAGCGGGAGCCCAGTTGTTCCATGCGGACCGACGGACGGACAGACATCATGAAGCTGATAGTCGCTTTTCGCAATTTTACGAAGGTTCCGTAAAAATGTTTCCAGTCCCATGCGTGTAGAGTTTTGGTGTGGAATGTGTGTTCGACTGTTTGTTAAATATGTTACCAGTCTCGGTACACTGCACGGTCGTGAATGCATTTAGGGTTACTATACCTTGAAACCCCCCTTCCGTTCTTCGCAGCATTTGAAAATTGAATCCTCAGCGTCATTGAAGGGTTAAGACAAGAATAAGTGACAAAAGTTTCATGTAATTTAAAAAATAGCTGGTAGATGGCATGTTGCATTGTTAGTAATACATTAATGTATTAACTCCAACGGCAGTTTTACAGATCTTGTCACCAACGGCGCACAAGTTCATAAAGCACTGATTGTCAACAGTTTTCAAAGCTTGTATTCTTATTTCTTATCCTTTAAAGGCTTTATTAACATCGTCTTGATTCCCGAAACACTTATCAGGAAGCGGTGGATGAAATAACGTTTAAAAAAATGAAATATTTTCTCCCTTAGACAAATTATTACGAGCAGTTTATTTTGGAGCCTTCACATATTTACTCCGCCCTCCTTCAGTAAGTCGTCTCCCTCAGTCTCTGCTTCATGCACACTCCCCCTTCCTCTCCGCGTTAAAACGAAGCCGATGGGAGAATGAATTCATCATTTTTATTGCGTTTACCCTGTATATGGCTACTGTGTACAGTGCTGTTCTCTGCTCTATCAAATAGATAGATTTATAACCTTACGCGCCATGTGAGACATTTAGAAACTGTTGCGACATAAACGCCTTCTGTGAAGGTTCCAAGTCCAAAATGCCAACCTACCGTTTAGTGTCGAGACGAATGAACAACACCCCTCCTCTCCCCCATGCAGCCCCATATTTGCGCCAACTTTCGATCTTAAACCTTTATATACCTCCCCCCATTTCTATATCTTCCCTCTCTTTTTTTGTATATGTTGAAAGGAGATTTATAAAGTCATTTCAGTGCTGTTATGATTTATTATAGTTAGGGGATAATTTCTCTACAACCTTTCCCGCCGAGACTGCTTCGCCTGTCTCGCTCTGTCTTTGCCTTTCATCTGTTTCACAAGTAACTCCACATCTGAAATTAATACGTCATCTTGTAAAGAGCTGCGTGGCACAAGAAATTCATTAAATCTGAAGGAGCAGGCATCTGTATTCGTATTAAGATTGTTGCTTCTAATTTATTTCCTGTTACTAAAAATTAAGTTTATTAAAATGCACAGAGTAAGCAACTTCAAAATAGTTACTGCTCAACAGTCAAGAGTACTTTACAACTATAGGAATACCAAGCAGAAATTATTTAAAACTGACGCAACTATATGTTTTAATAAGATGTGCAGGATAAACCCTGTAATACTTAAATACGTACATATTAAAGTTAATAGGTTGTAGGCGCATTTAGTTGGTTTGGTAAAAAGAAATATGTTGATTAAGATACACGGAGCAAGCAATTTCAAAATTGTTGTAATGCCTGTGTAACGCTGAAGTCTCAATACAAAAAAAAAAATTGATGTAATGGTCAGTAAAGGGGTTACCAGGCATCTCTTTTCGTTGTCATTTTGGAGATTCCGGGTTTATAAATAAACAAATAAATAAAGGCGCATAATTAATCCCATGAATGCGTCGGCTTCCTAGTGGAACCAGGGAGCGCTCGAGTGTTTTGTCACTAGGTGAGCTGTTCGTAGACATGTCGCATTAACACCTGCAACATGTCGCATTAACACCTGCAACATGTCGCATTAACACCTGCAACATGTCGCATTAACACCTGAAACATGTCGCATTAACTCCTGCAACATATCGCATTAACACCTGCAACATGTCGCATTAACACCTGCAACATGTCACATTAACACCTGCAACATGTCGCATTAACACCTGCAACATATCGCATTAACACCTGCAACATATCGCATTAACACCTGCAACATATCGCATTAACACCTGCAACATGTCGCATTAACACCTGCAGCATGTCGCATTAACACCTGCAACATGTCGCATTAACACCTGCAGCATGTCGCATTAACACCTGCAACATGTCGCATTAACACCTGCAACATGTCATACAGTTTCACTTCGGTTCTGGGCTCATATTTAGGCATAAATACTGAAACGTTTTGACAGAAATATTAGTTACTTTTCCTAGCCGCTTTCCCTCGGAGAAAATCAAAACACACATTTTATGTTCAGTAAGGTTTTTTTTTTTTCGAAAAATGATACGTCTATGAGATAATGTGGAAAAATATGGTACAGCCAGACAGGCCACAGATGACAATATAATACGGCGCATGCGCTTTGCGTGCTGGATAACTGAGACTACAGACACAAATTCAGAATACGTACTTCTTATTGCTTGTACACGGCAACAGTGGTTACTCGAACGCGCTTCAATGTTACATTTATACGTAAGTTGACTGTCGTGTTCGTGATTACTGTTATGTGTTTGTTGCTCTTGGAACAAGTTCAGGAACTTTGCGTACGAGAAGTTAGACATTTAGTTTTCGGTCTGAAAGTTGCAGCTACGCGTTGCTGCTTTGTGACAGGCGATACTGCGTCGTGACGTCAGTCAAGACGTGTTGGCACAGAACTGAGATACGTGTGGGTGGGAGAGAGTCATTTCAGTTTGTCGAATCTCCTGAGTTAACGTTAAAGCATACTCACTTGCAGACAAACCACTGAGGCTTCAAAATTTAACCCTTTGAAAACTAAGCCCAATTCATACCGCTGCGACTGAGTCAGTCGGTCTGTGCGTCTTGGCGTTAACCCCCCAACCCACCCCCAGCAGTGGGGATCATGACCAGATGTGACAAAGCAGTTAGCCTGACCGAAGCAGTGGTAATGGAATGAGGTGCCCTCTGTGACCTAGAAGTGGGTCTGTCTTTGTCATTGGCAATTAAAGATAGGCCCAAGGAGCAGAGTCCTTCTTGAGACGCTGGTAGTTTCTCAGCTAGTCATGAAGGTCGCCACGTTTTATGGAACCCGCTGGTTCGTCACCTGATTATTTATATGCACCAACATATCGACATAAATTTTATAAAATTATGCTATCCATGAACACGAACTCTCCTACATGTTTCAGCTGTTATTTCCAGCCATGGCTTGAAGCAACAGCCGAAACATGTTGGAGTGATATACGAACAAAAGGTTGTGTGCAGCGGTTGGCATTATAAAAAGATATAGGTTGCGTTACAGGATGTGGACGCACCTTTGTGTCCAGTGCTCTCATGTATCCAAAGAGCATTGCTGTGTTCCAAAGCCTCCCAGGCTTCACCCACGATCAGGCTAGGAGGAAGGGTCATAAACTGTAATGTCTATCATGGGGGGCTATAGTGTAGGTGGCTAGACAATCGTCATACCACTCTATTGCATCATACAGAAACCATACGTAAATGTATATTGTATAGACCTAGTTATTGTAGGCTTTCTAATAAACCACACCTTGTTTGAAAAAAATTTTTTTAATCGTATACCATCGCAACATTTTTTATTAATTCTAGACTAGTACAAAACACTAATCACCAACAAATGTACAAAGAGAGTTTCATCATCAATCGTAACACACTCCTACATGTTTCGACCCTGCTGGGTCATCTTCAGGGAGAACTTTTTGTTATCGTTACACTAAGGTTGCACTTTGTAGTTGAGTGAGAATGTGCTGTTGACTGTGTACTGCGTTGTTTTTGGAGGCGTGAACTCGCTGCGGTCCGGGCCGGACTGCAGAGAGTTCACGCCTCCAGTACACAGTCAACAGCACATTCTCACTCAACTATAAAGTGCAAACTTAGTGTAACGACAACAAAAATTTTTCCCTGAAGATGACCCAACAGGGTCGAAACATGCAGAAGTGTGTTACGATTGATTATAAAACTCTCTTTGTGCATTTGTTGGTGATTAGTGTTTTTGTATAATATAGTGCACGGACATGGAACATATTAAATTCCTAGACCAGTACTTCGAGCCTGAGTGCTCTTCAAGGTGGTGCTATACTGGCAGCAAGCTCTTGGGGCTCGAAAGTTAGTGAGTTACGTAAGTTGAGGACATAATTGTCTTTGAATGTAATAAAAATGGGAGGAAAAGCTTTCTTGTACTTCAGTGTGTAAGAGTTGTATAAAAGGAGGCAGAATTTTGCCTGCAATGGTAATCGAAAGCGTGTATTGTGTATTAAATTTGTCCCTTTATCCCACGGACTGTGTTGTATAGTCAACTGCTCTCTTGATGTCTAAATTGACTCTGAGATATATGGCAACTTTTGTGGTTTATTACTTTGCTTTTCAAAGAATAAGAGAAATAGACATCTCTCTGTGCAATTCAAAATTTGGTTTTGCATTTAAAAGAAGTCCATTAAAATGCAAAGAATATACACAACTTTTTTTAGTACAGTGTTTCATATGATGATACGTTGCATAAGCTATGTATGTGGGGGAATATTACAGAAGACAGCCTCTTCTGTAAAGCTCATTTTAGAACTGTTCTTTCCGTTTTTAAAATCCCTATGCATACTTTAATTGCGCACAGATCACACGCTTCCTGTACTCGCCAGTGTAATTCTAAATAAGTTATATTCATGCAGAATGATTGCCAGCACTCTGTTCGCTTTGTTCCACCATTTGCGTCATTTAAATGCGGGTATTCCAGTCAGATGTAAAATAAATGCGTTGAAGAAAAATTTAATGATGGAGCGCATGCAATTTCTTCTTTAAATATTAATTATAATTACATAAATATTGTTATTGATATAATTATATATTTTTATAATAATTTATTTCCCTGATATTTTTGTAAATTTAAATGTAGCCTATAATTTTATGTCTGTGATACCGTGTATTCTTGTTCCTGTGACATTACAATATTGCAAATTTTATGGTAAGCCTGTACCATAGTGCAGGCAATACCTGCGCGTTGAGGTATAGATGAGGGGCCATGTTGGAACTGCCAGTCTCCTGGGAACAGAGATGACGGACTGGCGACTAATTAGTTTCCAAAGCCCCTGCAGTTCGTTGTTGAACAGACAGACAGACGGACAGACGGAGACCTCTTCTGTCATCGCAACGCCGCAGACTTCAAGAGCTTTCACTGCCTCACTTCACCCCTTCACCGTCGCTGACAGTGGCGTACCTCAGGCAAATTGTATTTGAGTTACGTGCTATTAAGGGAAATTTAATTTTAAATTAATGTCTGCATATAAAATTAAAACGTTATAGTTTTAGGCGTTTTTGTGGAGTTAAAACGAACGTCTAAGATGGAGACCCCTCCGTTCTGTCTGTCCATCCGTCCGTCTGTAACCTAGCGTAGCGTCTATACCTTTTGTTGGAATTTCCTAAAATTCGGTGCAGGAATTGTTTACAGAACGTAATGAATTGGCAGGTTGCATGACAGTCCATACTGCAGTAAGTGCCACAATTTACTTAAGGGCGTAAATGGAATTTTGCTATATTTTCTGCATTTTTTCTTTGATTTGCATAAAATACGATACGTCCCTTCCACAAAAATTTATTTACTTATTGTAAATTGGTGCAGTGAAAGCCATATCTTACTTGGGGTCTAAACAAACCTCTCCCCGTACTTTCCACTTTTAGTGCCCAGTTTGACTGAAAATCGACGTGAGAGATCTGAGCATGATTCCATGAGTATTGGGAAGTATCCTGAAACTCAGCTTGGGGCGTCGTACTTGTCTTATAGGCTTAAGTGCGTTCACATTCACGCGTGTGCCGCGAAACCGCATGACATTTTGAAATTAAATAACGCCTTGGTAAAGTCTGAGTACTGCGTGTCAGAGTACACCATTTACAATCTAGTTCTCCAGAGAATTCATTCCTTGTGTACACAGACGATAATGTGTATTTACCGACGTTCAAACTCAAGACGCCCTGTGACGATAGTTTTCTGCTTTTATATATCCGTGGTCTTCAGTGTATAGGGAAGTCGCGATCAATCTAGGGCAGTGCTGCTGGATCTAACGGCTGCGAGTGGAGAAATTATTTGGGACTGTTAGTGTAGACCGACAAATACGCAAACTGTTTACCATTATATATTTGTATCAGTGTCACCCCTACATGTTTCCGTGGTCAAGCGACCGTCATCATGCAGGCAACAAAGGTGGTGACGGTGGCTTGACTGCCGAAACATGTAGGGGTGACACTAATGCGAATATATAATTGTAAACAGTGTGCTTATTTGTTGGTTTATCTTAACAGTGTAAAAATATGCACGGTGTACAGCATATAAAAATGTATTTGGGACTTTAGACCTATAGAAATTTTATATTTTGTTATCTGAAGGGGGCGTCTGGTGTTTTAGGGCCTCATGTTACTGGCTATAGGGATTTCCTTTTCTAGAATCTGACGCCGTGTACTGGAAGTAGTGCTGCCTCCGTATTTGTTTTAGAAGAGTAGTCTAATGCGAAGTGGGAAAAGTGTCTTTGGTATTTGTAAGGAGGACCGGGATGTAGCTGTGGGCTGACGAATAGCAAACAGGTATGAAGAGGAGATAATTTTACAGAGGGCTTACGTTGGGGAGGGGAAACATGGGAAGGCGAGGAAGGGGGGTGACAATGAACGTGAATGTAAATAGAAATAATATGAAGTAAAGTCTTTGGGCAAAATATATAAGATTAAATATAAAATGGGGAAGTTAGTGTCCACTTCATAAATGTATACCGAGGGAATGGAGGTATAGCTCTACTGATTCTCAGTCTCAGTACTAAATCGGAATAGTCAGCTTCATGCACCGGCGGCTTTGCTGTGGGGCAATAACGCCGATGTTCACTGAATTTGGGGCTGGTGTGGACGTGTTGGAGAAGAGAAATTAAAAAGTATGTATGGGAAGGAAGAAACGTGTAAAACATTTCTGTGGCCCTGAAGATGACCGTCAAAGCCTGTTCCTTTACAGGCTTTGCATAATATTCTATCCTGAAGATGGAAGCAGCACGTTCCTACGAAATGTTGGAACCTGTCTACCAAATAATACGCTTTCATGTCACAGACGAAACTAATCCTCATAGCCATCGGCATGAGAACCCCACGTCTTAGGTGCTCCCTCCAGACTGCAAAATGTCAAGTTACGAAAGGTCAAACACGCCGTCTACCAGACATCCCACTCACAGTCGCTAGGTCTATGAATCCTGTCTGAGACTAACAGGGACTTCCCCAATAGATGCAGCTGATGACCAGGACACATACAGCCTGATGTTTCAGTCATAGTCATGGTTTAACCCTTTAAAGACGAAGCGTATCTGTTTTATGTAAGGACTCAGTGCGTACCGCGCTGTAAACACTCTCCACTTCGGTTATAAAAACCAGTCTCTTAATGTTTTATAAGGCAAAAGTTGCTGTTTGTTCTGAGATCCGTACAAAACACATAAACGCAATGTGGGCACCACGTAGAATTTTTTAATGTTAAACCTGGTCGTATATAAAGTTACCGCTAGGATTTAAAAGGTTAAGGCCCATCGTTGTGCCGCAAGAGACTGAGGGAAGTAAAGTGTCGGCTCGCTTAACCTACGTAACTTCGACGTGCAATGAACATCGTGTTTGTTAGACGTGAAGCGTGTCTATGAACTGAAGTAAAACGTTTGCAGCTCCATCTTTAAATATGGCTGCTGAAAACCTAACCGTAACTGCAATGTATTAAATAAAACGTGTGGACCCCGACTCACGGTAGGCTGTGTTAACGGTGAACTCTGCGCTGTCTGCCGTCACGCGAAGCTGTCTGAGTAAACGAGTGATGCGAGTCGTCAAATAAAATAATGTCGCTATAATTTGCGAAATTGGCCTCCGTAAGAAGTCTTCCGTCATTCTAACTCCTATGTTACCCCAAGTTTTGACACTGTATTTCGGCTTGAAGTAGTTAAAAACTCTAAAAATTAAGCCTCTTGCTTGTTTATGTAATGTCTGCCTCGTTGATCCTCTGTCATTATGAATTAATATTAACAATAGTACTGAACCAGTACAATAAAAGTGTTGTCAGAAGATATCGCATATAAAAGCTGTCTGTAAATAGTAAAAAAAAACATCAAATTATTTCTTATAATATCTCGAAATAACGCCTAAAGAGTGAATCTCAAATCTATTCCATCCATATCAACAGAAGGTGCCTGCGAAGCGTCACAAAAGTGTGTAGCTTTTGTATTCGTTTTTGCCATGACTGGTGAAGATCATAGTGTGGGCAACTGCAGATGATAAGGCTAATTATGATGAAATTGGCAGCTTGGGGTGGGGGAGGGGGGCACGCCACTGTTATGCCCCCCCCCCCCCTTCCCCCACGCTTGGAGCCATCTCGCTTATTTTTATTGAGGCTTGAAATACCAATGCGTTGGTTTCTTCAGTCCTCTGCCATTTCTCTAATCAATAGCCTATTCTGGTGTAGCTTTAACCACACAGACACAATAGAAGAGAATGGCTTTGCCATCAGCCGTAAAGGTGATGTTATTGAATGATGTTGGCCCTTTTACGAGGGCTGTGTGTAGTCGTAACTGAATTGTAACAAACGCTCACGTGTCATTTCCGGTCGAGTACAAACTGTCACGTGATTGTAGTAATAATTTCCCTATTGATGGCTATAAATCTAATTCTGAAAATGGCTCAATTCTACTGCTCATACGTGAAGAGGAATGCATAGGAATCAGGAGCTCCGCTAGCTCAGTCAGTATAGCAACTGGGCTTTCGACTGGCAGGTGCAGGGTTCAAGTCCTGGCAAGGGGCAAGACATTTTCTCCACAGATTCCAGACCGACCCTGTGGCCCACCCGGCCCCCTACACTGTGTTTCTTTACTTGCGGTAAAGCGGCCGGAGCGTAAGTTGATTCACCTGTAGTGTCAAGCGTAAGAATGAGTGGAGCTGTACCTCTATTCCTCCTATATGTCTGCGAAGTCTGTATAGGGACACCTTTACTTTTATATTACAACATTAACCTTTTAAAGCCTAGCGGTAACTTTACATACGACCACGTTTAACACTAAAAAATTCTACGTGCTGCCCACATTGCGTTTATGTGTTTTGTACAAATCTCAGAACAAACAGCAACTTTTGCCTTATAAAACGTTAAGAGACTGGCTTTTATAACCGAAGTGGAGAGTATTTACAGCGCGGTACGCACTGAGTCCTTACATAAAACAGATATGCTTCGTCTTTAAAGTATTAAAGTTGTCTGCTTTGTAGCTGATATACTTCCTAACTTTGTAACATTCCTTAACTTTAGTTCGTAATTTCGGCTTGTCTTCCCCGATCAGATCTCTTTGTGGCTAGTCAGGTTTGCAGCTATGAACAAAAGCGAATTTAGAGCGCTGGCAAATCGTCACTTCATTTACAAAAGCAATTTTACATCATGTCATGTAGTGGGCCTGCATCGGTTATTAATGGGATGTCTCTTTGTGAGGGTAAAGAAAGCGCCTGTCGTCTGCTGTTTAGAGAAATCGCAACACTGAAACGGTGGAGAAGTTGCCTAACTGTACGGCGACCGTTATGAGAATGCATTATATACATTGATAATGTCGTTACACACTTTGTACCTGTTCTCGAATGCATTAGTTAACGCTGGAGTAAAATGTCCTATATAATTGTTGTTATTTAAGGCAGAGGCGTTTCTTAGTGTTGATGTATAACGCTCCTTAATGTACTTGCTTTAATCTATGGCGTTGGATTATCAAGGCGAGAGACTTTATGACTAGACAAAATCGAGATTGACCCGTGATTATTTCCAAATAACTTACTTCCGTATTTCAAATTTTTGCCAACAGGGGTATAAGAATGACAATGTGTGAACGTCCACGCCATTGTCTGTTGAATCTTATGGTTTTTATTTTGGTGAATACAAAAATCATTCAAATGGAAACTGGGGGGAAAAAAATATACGGGTATAAAATTCGTAACACTAAACAGTCTGTAATACTTTGTGTCATCATTTGAAGCCCGTGGGTAACAACGTGCGGGTACGCAGAGCCATCTGGCGCTAGAAGCTGAAATTGTCAGTTGCTGAAGATAGCGGTTACTTTGCAGTTGTGAATCAAACAAGACATGCGATCCGTGAGCCGGTGTGTCAATGTAGAAGGTGTCAAACTAAAGGATATGTAGTGTAAATAGGAAGCAAACCTTCCTAGTACGTGTAAATAAGAAATAAATCATTGAACCCTACAGTGCTGCCTGAAGTGGAGGCCAAGGGAAGTACATAAAATATGTTAGCTTCCTTTCTTCTCGGTTTGAGGCAGCACTATCAATTTTTAACCATATCCTTTTTATCAAAAAGCTATTTTTTGAGAAGGAATTAATAAAAACAAAGGCGATTGCTATCAGTGCCGAATCATAAGCTTTATAAAAATGTCTACCTTGAAAAGATCCGTCCGGTAGTTCAGTATATCATGATGCCGCAAACAGACGTTACCGTATTAATATGTAAGGGTTATATTGGTCTTCAATGGTCCTGTGCTACTACAAAGACATTTGTGACAAACGTTTGATATATGTATTGTAATATAGGCTAACCTGCGAACACTTGGTGTGTATGATGTGCGTTGTGTAGTATTGTGTATGCATTCGCCAATACACGGAAATTATGTATTTTTTAACATAAAATGGTAACAAAATATTATATTTGTTATATTAGGCGTTTCAGGCATCAGTCACCATCATGACTGCGTTTCATTTAACACGGTCATGCCTCTGGTCTGTTGGGAATCCCTTAAAACATTCATCTTTCAGTGTCTCTTAAACGTTTCCTATTTTAAAATTTTAATTTTCCCCCGTTTTAAACGTCGGAATAGAAAACCTTCGACCACCCCAACATTTTTCAACTTGGACGGCACCCCCACCCCCCACCCCACCCTTCCCCAGTACCAACTCCCGTCAACACATTGTTTTTCCATTACTTTCTGCCCCTTCTACTTCTGCCCCTTTTTTTTTTCTAACTTTTGGCTTATTGTAAATTTTGGACAGCGGCTTTTGTAGTAACTCTTGTGTCAGTGTGGTCCTATAATTTATGGTTTTAGTGGTTAACGGTTGGAATGTTTTCAGATGGATTACAGCGTGTATTTATGTCATCATCTGTATAATAGACCAATTTTAGTTTTATTTAATGCTTAATATAAAATCTAACACGCATCCACGCTGAACTTTTCTGTGATAGAATGATTGGTGTACCCATTTAATTTAAGTCGACAATTCCCTCCCTGACAAACAATCTAAACAGTACTAACACACTGAAGCTTTTCTGGAAGGACAGTAACATTTTGATGCAAGTGCAGTGAAAACAGCCGGACGTCGTGCTATGGCGCATGAAGCCATGATGTCTCAGTCGGTATAGAGAATACACTAAGGATTTGGTAACCAAGGGATTTTGGTTCCATGCTGGACGGTGGCAAAAGATTGTTCTCTTCTGCGAAGCTTCCCAGAGAGGCCCTGGTTCCCGCTTACACTCCTGTGCCATTGATACCACTGCCTTCTCTGTGAGTAATGCGACTGGAGCTTGAAGCTGAGCATTTATCTCGATATACTGTAGATGTTAAGAATGAGTGGAGTTTTACCTCTGCTCCCTTCGTCCCTACACGATGATCACAAAGGAAACTCTGTTTTTACCATGGAGTTTCGTGATGGGAAATACAGCAAGATTTATTTTCATGTCTTATCCAGATGTCTTCATGTGGAAGCGTATGTCGAAATATAAATATTAAAATAAAAAATTGGAGTTCAGACTAGCCGTGGGGTCACACGAAATTAAGTAATAGTATTATTCAATATCATACAGAGCTATAATTTTGCCTTTTGGTTCGTATGGGTGTGAAACTTGGTCTGTCACATTGAAGGAGTAACATAGGTTGAGGTGTTCGAGAATAGGGTGCTGAGGAGGATAGTTGGACTTCAGAGGGATGAGGTAACAGGGGATTGGAGAAAATTACATAAAGAGAAGCTTTATGATCTGTACTCCTCAAACAATCTTATTCAGATGATCAAGAAGAATGAGATGGGTGGAACATTTGGCACGTATGGCAGACAGGAGAGATGCATACGGGATTTTGGTGGGAAGATCTGAGGGAAAGAGAACACTTGGAAAGCCTAGGATTAGATGGGAAGATAATGTTAAAATTGGCCTTCAAGAAATAGGGTGGGATGTCATGGATTGGAATGATCTGGCTCAGGATAGAGACACGTAGCGGGTGCTTGTAAATGCCGTAATGAACCTTCGGGTTCCACAAAATTCCGGGAATTTTTTTTGACTAGTTTAAGACCTGTAAGCTTCTCAGGAGGAACTCTGCTCTATGGAGGTAGTTGGTCGTGGACTTATTTTAGTATAATGTATCGATTTGTATCGATAGGTAGGCATGCAGTAATTCGCAGACGTTGCCCTTGATTAGATCTGCTCATTTAACTGTATACGAGCATAGGGTTAGTAAATGTGCGGTGCAGTGGTGGGTACAGTGATTGACACGGGATCGATACAACTCAGATTTAGTGTCCGTGCCAATCAACATGTCAACCGCAAATTCGTGTTCACGTGACAGCTAGGAAATATCTGTATTAGCTTACAGCTCTAATGCAGGCTTCGGCTTGCTTATTTCGGTTTTTGGCGTAATGTTATAACATTACATAATTGCGGTATTCTGACGCGGTGTTGTCTGGTAGGTGATCAGTTATGTTTTGGACGAACATGACTACCTCCATATTGAGGCCAGAATTCGACCATGAAGATGGAGGCAATATGGTTTCCCGGTTTGTTGGTTTGTAAACACATACCAGACTACACGATGTCACCGGCTATATTGGCTCAAGCGATAACGTATCTTCCTTGTGCTTTGAGGAATCAGGTTCAAATGTTGGCGGAAACACTCGTTATGCTGATTTTTATCGCGGTTTTTCCTCAGTCTCACTACGTAGCCTATTTAACTTGAAACAGAAGTACAGTCTCACCTGGTTACAAAGACGTCACTTTATACGGCACGTTTTATATTTTGCTCATCCCGTGCATGATTATTATTCAGTTACTGTACTTTTCCAAATTTTTACTTTTTTTAATGTGTATACATTACAACACTTATAATGATATTTTCACATCTTAGTCCAAAATGTTTCGATCCTACAGGATCATCACCAGGGACTCACAGAGGTGCACACACGAGAAAAACTTCATGTTACCAGCAGGGCTGTGGAGTCGGAGTCGGAAGGAATTTTAGGTGCAGTCGGAGTCGGTAAAAATGTACCGACTCCGACTCCGACCTCAATCTAAAATCTTAACTAGATACTCCAACTCCAGAGCCTTGATAGCTACAGTAACCCTTAGACTTACACTTAAATATAGGTTATAAGTCTAAACAGTAGCCTGATGATTCACGTGGTGGTGATGAAATGTCTTATAGGTTTGCCGTTATTAATGCATATTGAGCGTTTATGAAGGAGTCGGAGTCGGAGTTTTAAAAATCTAGGAGTCGGAGTCGGTGCTTTCGTGTACCGACTGCACAGCCCTGGTTAGCAGATTATTTCTGGTTCTGCAACATATACTGAAAAAGCTGTGAATGTAACTTTTAGTTTTTTTTAACTGCGAATGTGGCCCTGGTGATTATCTTGTAGGATTGAAAAATGTTGAACGAAGATGTTAAAATATGTGCGTTAGTGTACAGACATTAAAGACACTACATTAGTTGGAAAAGTATTGTAATTTTATACGGCACCTCGCCTGTAGCGTTAGATATTCTGTGGTACCAATTAATTCCTCACTGTTAACCATAACATTATACTCCCCGGTTATAACGGCACTCGTTTATAACGACACAAAATATTCGGTCACATTCATGACGTTATAAGCGAGTTCAACTGTACTTTTTCACTTCATCAACAAAACTTTCTTGGCAAACAATACCAGCGACAAGTTTTGATATTTTGGTAAAGACAACCTCAGCCTAAGCAGTATAAAAATGTGAAGATATGAAAGTAACATTGTGTCATATGTCAGTTTCTTATCTTTACGCTTTTATAGTTTCTAGTCTGATGATGGCCTTACAAAAAAAAGCCGAAACATGTAGCTAGTGTTCTAAACAAGAAAGCTTATTTGCTAGTACAGTTGTGTTGGATCGGAAAAGTAATTTTGCTTCAATTTAGGAAGCACAACTCTTTGCCACATTCCAATATTACCTTACGTTTACCTTCCATATCCTTTGCATAATCTCAGTAACGTGATCTTGCTGTTCTTCTAGCTTTGTATGTTCCAGCTTTAACAGCTAAAGGAACGCAGTTCTGCAGTTAGCAGTGTGAACCCCAATACAAATTGCTACGCATGAAAAATGAGGTTCACCACTCGCTTTTAGTTAGCGTTTCACTTCAGTGAAGCAAGGAGGCGGTTGGGCGAGGGATGGGGGGGGGGGGGGCGCGCGGGGGTATACGCACAACTACATCAGTCACTTTCGAGCAGATTTCATTATTTCCATGTCGATTTTTTATTCCTTTATTTATGAAAATGGCTGTCAGGATTTTATATTCATGTAAATATCAGAATATGAATGAAGACGTTTGATTTTCCGCAGTGTTTACCGTAGGGCCTCTACGTCATTTTGTCAGTTGATTTATAACAAGACTACACATATTCATCCTTCTTGATTTCATCACGATAATATTTGAAGTTCCTTATTTCATACTTTTGTGCTCTTTGGTGGTACTTCCTTCTGCTGAATTCCAAATATTTTGCTACACTTTCTTGTTTTCCGACACCCTAAGTGTCTGTGAGATTCTTGTCTGATGATGGAGACAGCAGGTTATTTTCAAACATTAACAACCAACAAAACTAGGCGTTATTAAGTCTAGAACCCGGTATCCAATACTCTCAAAATTCTGTGTAGAATATTCATCCTTTATTGTCAGCGCCGACTGTAAAACAATGGGTTCTTTTAATCTTACCAGTTTGAACACATCACATTAATCCTCTAAAGACGAAGTGTATCTGTTTTATATAAGGACTCAGTGCGTACCGCGCTGTAAACACTCTCCACTTCGGTTATAAAAACCAGTCTCTTAATGTTTTATAAGGCGAAAGTTGCTGTTTGTTCTGAGACCCGTACAAAACACATAAACGCAATGTGGGCACCACGTAGAATTTTTTAATGTTAAACCTGGTGGTACGTAAAGTTACCGCTAGGCTTTAAAAGGTTAACCCTTTAAAGACGAAAGGTAATCTGTTTTATATAAGGACTCAGTGCGTACCGCGCTGTAAACACTCTCAACCTCGGTTATAAGAGCCAGTCACTTAATGGTGTATGAGGTGAACGTTGCTGTTTGTTCTGAGATCCGTACAAAACACACAAACGCAAGTCACAATAATAGAGAATTTTTTAATTTTAAACCTGGTGGTACATAAAGTACCCGCTGGGCTTTGAAAGGTCAATAAAGAGGCCTGACGCTTGGAATTCGTTGAGATCACATTTCAAGATTGCTTTCTTGTGGTACACCCTGTGTATATTTCAGTACATAGGTGGCAATGTGGAAGGTACCCTGAAGGTACCTTCCATCGGTGGAAGGTATCTTCAGGGTACCTTCCACACTGAGTAGGTCCTCCCCTCGAAACGAACACACGACACCAAATCTCATAAAAAGCTGAAGCACCCAGACATTAAAATTATTTTCGCTGGAAGACTGTGGCGCATGCGTACAGTTCCTAGAACGGTAGGCTATGTTGCAGCGTCTAAACAGCCTATACTCTGCGCTAAAACCATTGCACGTGCCAACCGAGCTGCATAATTGTCTTTAATAGATTAGGTTTCCAGTCAGGCTACAATTCCCCAAGCGCATTTAGATCACTTATGCATCAAGAGATACTCATGGGGCTCATTTCCTGGTTGTTTGTGTCAACAGTAGCTAAAGGTTACACAATGCGTGTGTTTTGTTTGAAGGCAGAAGTTAGTAGGAGTCCTATTGCTGTTTCTTCCCCTGTAGTAACTGGTGGTTCCTTACGTCGTTTGGATAACAGTGAGGTTTCATAATAGAAAAGAAACACACAGCACTTTGCGCCATTGATTTCGAGTTGGTAGGATTTCCGCCGTTTTTCTCTGCTTCTTCCTTTATTTCTTCCTTGGATTTTCTCAGTCAGTATAGTAACTACTCTAAGCACTGACTTGTGGTTCGAATCTCAACCGGAGTAATGGAGATTTTTGTCTTCTCCAGGGCGTCCAAGATGGGCTGTGGACGCCATCCAGCCTCTGTACATCAGAATATCTTGGTAATGAGAAACATTTCTGTCGCCACTGGGAACCGAACCGAAACCTTCCGCCAAGTTCCTTTGCTGGAAGAATCTTCAGAACATGAATATAGCTAATAAATCATGTAAAATCGTGGCAAATTTAAAATACTTGGGGATGACGGCGCATGCGCATACAAACTAAGAGCAGTGTAAATTCGGGGAATGCGTGCTGTTTTGTTTGCTGTCTAAAAACATCAAAATTGAAATACACACAACTATAATTTTTCCCGTGGTTTTGTATGGTTATGTAGAGTTGATATCTTACAGTAAGCGGAGAACACAGTCTTCGGGTTTTCGAGAACAGAGTGCAGTGGAAAATATCTGGGCCTAAGTGGGGGGGGGGGGGGAAGTGACAGTTGGACGGAGAAGACTGCGTGCTGAGTACCGTCACTATTTGTGCTGCTCGCCGAATACTGTTACAGTGATCAAATGGAGGAGGATCAGATGGGTGGAGAATTTGATATTTATATGTGGGGAAAAGAGAGGCTGGCACAGGATTTTGTTGGGGAAATTCAGAATAAGGGACCACTTATATGTGGGGATAATATTAAAATGGATCTTAAAGAAATGAGAAGGCTTGGGCTGGATTCGTGTGGCGTAGGACAGACAATCGGTGGGTCCTTTTGAACACGGTAATGAGTTTCGATTTCCATAAAATGAGGGGCATTTCATGATTAGCTGTTAAACTGTTCGCTTAAGAAGTACTGTGCTCGTTAAGCTGGTCTCGCACCTGCACAGGACAATAAAAAATGCACAACTAAACGTCCCTTCTGCGGTCCCTATTGAAATCCAACTCTGCAGTATTCATGTGGTCACAAACACGCGTCGTTTAGCTGGAAGATCTCTGTGGAGCTTACATACATACATACATACATACATACATACATACATACATACATACATACATACATACATACATAATACGTAATACATACATAAAAAATACATACATACATAATACGTAATACATACATAAAAAATACATACATACATACATACATACATACATACATACATACATACATACATACATAATACGTAATACATACATACATACACACACATACATACGTACGTACATACATACATACATACATACATGCATGCATGCATACATACATACATACATACATACATACATACATACGCACATACGTACATACATACATACATACATACATGCATGCATACATACATACATACATACATACATACATACATACATACATACATACATATATACGTAATACCTTAAACAATTGATTGATTAATTAATTAATTCAATTATTCATTCATTCACTGAATCACGCACTCACTCTTATTGACGCGTTAATTCATTCAGTCATTAATTCATTAATTCATTCACCGATTTTACATTTGTTTTTCTTTCGTTCCTTTATTTGTTCGTTCATTCATTCATTCATTCATTCATTCATTCATTCATTCGTTCATTCATTCGCTTATTTTTTCGTGTCTTCGTTTTTCATTCATTCACTCGGCTGTTCATTGCCTGCGTGTGTTCCTCCGGGTAGGACACGGAACGAAGTCTGATAAGCTTTGTGTTTCTTTATTAATTTTGAAGTTACTGTGGGCGCCCTTGGAGGGCCTTATGGCAATAGTTTAAGAAGTGCAGGATGGAAGAACAGTTGCAGCTTCGTAATTAAAACGAAAATTATTACTAAGGATTGTGTGCAGCTTTAATTTTAATAAAGCCATCGTCCTTACAGTTGTATTTGTATAGTAAGACTTGTGTTAACGTTGCGCGTTTAGTTTGTATTAAAACTGAGAAAATATACATCGTACTGCGCAGGCGCAGTTCTGTTGCGAGAACTCTTAGTGGAGCGAGTCGAGATGGAACCCGATTACCTAAATGAGGTGCGTTCGTGTCAAAGTGTTTAAGAGTATTACAAGAGTGTTTTATAATCTGATACAGCCCTCAAGGTCCCGAATGTAACTGTGTCTTCTAGTACACCCCCCTCCCCCTCGTATTGTTTGGCGTTCCGTGACTTTACTCAGCTATTAGCTACAGGGTGTTCAAAAGTCACTTCAGAATGTTAAGATTTGAAATGTTGAATGCTGTGAGTTAGTTCTCAAAATGTGATGTGCTCTGTTGTAACGGTGTGATCTTGTAGATGGATAGCAGCGTTTCGGTAGAATATTATGCTTCCATCTTGGAAGTACAAGAAATTCGATGAGTGAATTTTGTAAACAACGACTTGTGTGGTAACACTGTATTTGGACTACTGTCTTTACCGTTTCATGTTTTACTGCTGTTTTGCTCTCGTTATGTTCTGTTTTGTGTGTATTGTCATGTTCTTGTATTATATTTGGGTGTTTTTTGCTTTGTCATGTTGAGCCAGCTCGTAAATAAAGGATTATCGTAAACTGCATAGGCCTAACTTGGGAGGGGGCAAGGGGGGCGAATACCCTCGCCAATATTTTTTCAACCTAGGAATAGTTTTTTTTTTTTTTGGAAAAAGGAAAATGAACCTGCGTTTTATGGGACCAATTTTTCCCCCTTTCAAATTTGACTCCTTTGTAAAATAAATTTCCTAGTACTCATGGTCAATTTTGACCCCCCACCCCATTTTTATTAGCCTAGTTAGGATTATGATCACCTGAACTATATTTCTTGCCGCGGAGACTCGGGGTCGATCCCAGGCCGGTCCGTGTGCGATTTGTGGTTAGATAAAGTTGAAGTGGGACAGGTTTTTCTGTGATTGCCTCGCTTTGTCCCCATAATTTCCTTTCATTCTTTCTTTCATCAATCAGCGACACTATATAAGTATGGCTATTGATGGCTTCTTTAAATGACACACTTTAAAAATGTTAAATCATCGTCTTCGCCGTGTTTTTTTTTGTGTCTTATCCTTGTACGACATTTTGCAGTAATTTGCGTTGCTTCAATATGCAGATATGTGGGAAGACACGCTAAATAATGCATTAGGCGTGGTGGTGCACAAATCCCGGGCTCCAGATCGCCGTGGCGACTGAATTATATACGGTGGCGCATAATATTTGTGGGTCCTCAGTATTGGACTTGCTTCGTGCCACCCTTCTGGCGACTAGAATTGTAAGGTCGCTTCTGGTGTTTTTGAAAATTTCTGCACCTTTTCGATTAGGGAATATTAATTGCTTTCTAATCACATAACGTCCTGTGAATAAGCTCCGCGGAATGTATTTTTTTTTTATTGACAAGCTAATAGTCACTCTTCTGACCTTATGGGGAATGCCGTTGTTCATTACCGCGTTTACAAAAGCCAAATGACCGAAAAATATGATAAACCGTGAAATGTATAACGGGTAGTTATATACGGCAGGTTTTAGCGTCTACTGCCTTCCTGGTCTGTGAGTAACCTCAGTAAGTTTTTCGTGCGTTTCCTCAGTGTCTGTAGGAAAACTGAAAATCAGTATCTTAAATGAGGCCACGGTCACTTCTACACCATTTTCAATTCATTAACTTTTATGGTCCAATTACGCTCAGACTCGGTTATAACGTCATTAATGGAACTGAATATTTTGTGTCGCTATAAGCGAGTAGTGAAACATTATGTTTCAACCTAAAGCAGTGTAGTCTGGTAGAAGCTCATCGACGTTTTAGAATAACTTGCCTCAATCTTCAAAGTAATTATGGTAGCATAAATCTCACATTTCAGGAAACAGCAGTGTTCATAATCACCTGTGATAATCTCATATATCACTCGACACAAAGTGTGATAAATGCAAAATAACGGTTTTGTGAGACGTTCAGAACGAAGAGATATACCTTGAACTTGAGAGAATTTGTGGAACATCCGGTATTACCGCCACTCTTAGCATAATTGGCAACATCTAAAACATATTTAGGGTCTTATCCTTGGGTAGTTTATCATTCCGAGCTGTCAAGACGTAAAGGGAGGGGGGGGGGGTTAGTTGTAGGATCTCCCCCGAGTGCAGCAACTAGCTTCGAGGGTTGAGGGAAAGTAGAAATAATGCACGACCGCTCTTTACCCTATTGCCTTATTGGTTAACGTTTTAGAGTGTGATTTCTGAGGGATTTGCCCTCGAAAGTTAGACACCTTCTACCCTCTCGGTTACAGGAAGCCGACGAAAGTGAAGACTGCTAACGCATTCCAGGGTTTTCAATCAGTGGTCCATGGTACACCAGCTGTCTTAAATATGCAGGCACATTTCAGTCATTCTGCAGGTCAACACAAAGCGTGCAACAGCTGTCACTATGGTAACTGTGGCCGCCTGGACGACTGGATAATCGCGGTTCCATGCCTACGACTGTCAAGTGACTGGCTGTGCTCCAAAGGACTTTGAGTCTCTGTGGAACTCAACTAGGGCTCATTCTCTTTGAGTAAAGCGGCTACAGCGTGAAGCTGGCCACTCCAATTAGTAATCCTTGTAGCGTACTCTTGCTTCATCTTTTATCTGAATGACATGATACGTAATTAAACACTGTGACAAGTGTACCTTTATGCACAGCGCCTGTGACTTCAGTCACTGTATTTAAGTGTTTCGTCCTGTTTCTGCAGCGTAGCCAATCCGTAAAGAGATTTTGAAAATGGGCCATATGTATGGTGTAGCGTAGTATAGTACAGTGTAGTGTAGTCTAGCACAGTGTAGTATAGCATAGTGTAGTGTAGTATACCTTTTTGATGAAGCCTATCGTTAACTTTACGTACCACCAGGTTTAACATTAAAAAATTCTACGTGGTGCCCACATTGCGTTTATGTGTTTTGTACGGATCTCAGAGCAAACAGCAACTTTTGCCTTATAAAACATTAAGAGACTGGTTTTTATAACCGAAATGGAGAGTGTTTACAGCGCGGTACGCACTGAGTCCTTATATAAAACAGATACGCTTCGTCTTTAAAGGTATATGTTGTAGTATAGTATAATTTAGTGCAGTATAATGTAGTGTAATTTAGTCTAGTATGATACAGTGTAATATAGTATAGTATAATATAGTGTAGTATAGTATAGTATACATAGTATGGTGCAGTGTAGTGTAATATCGTGTAGTGTAGTGTAGTGTGGTACAGTATAGTACAGTGTTGCGTAGTATAAACCTTTGTTAGGAACAAACTGCTTCCATGTCTCCTGGAGGCCACGGTATGAATCTTAACGAGCAACGGCCTTTGTTATTAAAATCAGGGAGTCTTGTGCATCGTTACAAGATGTTCAGAGCGTAGGATGTAGCCGTCTGCCTTGCTCGCAGGTTGGCAGAGCAATGCTCCAGGTCTTGTGGGATGTACGCCTTCTAAACTGGTGAATAGCTACCGACGTTTGGAAAAACCTTCTCTTCGACTCTTTGAGTCAGAAGGCTTGAATCTTCAGCCATCGTTATTTTATCCTGTCCCAAATGTGTCCAGATTTTCACTGTTTCGAGCGTAGAGAATATTGTAGCTGAACGTTGAGTCCTTCCACCTGGTAGTAGAAACCGGAAGTGAGACGAGAGATGTTTGTGTGTGCTTGACGGGGCGTGGTGGGGGGAAAGGGGGCGGGAGATCACAAAGCGCAGGGGTTACATTATAGATGAGGTGAAAAGTCAGCAGTGCAAGTAACCTGTCCAGACAGCTCGTAGCATGGCAACGCGGGGAAGCTGAGTCTTACCCTGACGGTCATACAATGGACCGTGCTGGTGCCCTTCTGTGTTCAGTCTACATTTTTCTGGCTGCAATTCTTACAGTCAGTCTTTTACCGAGCGATGACACGTTACGTATTCAACATTATTTCGATAATATGTCTGTAGCAAGCTACGTTTTGACCAAATTATCCAGGTCGATCACAATGTGAGGGTCAGAAGTTTGGAGCGTCGACAATTTGTTCGCTATTATCTTCTTTTTATTATTCTTTTTCTCATATTCTCCCATGACGCAACAGCCGGATGTCGGGCCTAGGGCCCCTGAATATAACCTCTTCACACTTTTCTATCCATTGTTGCTTTTCCCCAATTCTTTTATGCCCCCCCCCCCCAACTTTTTGGAATCCTCTACTGTCTCCATCCATCTTCTTTTAGGTTTGCGAATAGGTCTTTTCCCACCCACTTTATTGTATAATATCTTTTATAGACTTCCGAAAAATTGGGAAAAGCGACTATTTGCTTCGTAATTTCTGTCCGTCCGTCCGTCCTCATGTAATTGCTCCGGTCCCACTTGGAAGAATTTTCATGAAGTTTGACATTTGAAGATCTTTCGACAATTTGTTGAGAAAATTCACGTTTTTTTAAAATCTGACAAGAATAACGGTTACTTTACATGAAGACCCGTATACGTTTATGATAATATCTCGCTGAATTCTTCTTAGAATGAGAAATGTTTCAGACAAAAGTTGTAGAGAAAATCAAAACACACATTTTGTGCTCGATAACTTTTTTCCGAAAATCGTGCCGTTTGCGAGATAATGTGGAAAAATATGGTACAGCCAGACAGGCCACAGATGACAATATAATACGGCGCATGCACTTTTTGTGCTGGATGACTAAGGCTGCAGACACATATTCAGAATATGTAATGCATACTCCTTTTCAACGGCAACAACGGTTACGCGAACGCGTCGTATTATTACGTTTATACGTACGTTGCCCTGTCTTGTTTCATATTTATTCTTATTTTCGTACAGTGAGTTTGGTAGCACATAGAAGAATTCGCATGCCCACCATGTTGAATCTCCTCAAGCATGTGTGGGCCTAGTGATTTAGAGTACTGAAAATTTCGTGCAGTTTTTTGTGGAAAAACGTATGAAATCACCAAGTTAATAGGGATTATACCGGCACTGCTTACGTTGATGTATGGGGATATTTTTCCTTCCTCGGATAAACGTAAAAAATGAACCACGTGACGTCATTCTGCATGACGGGGTATCGATGAATTGTCAAAAAGATCTAGCTGGTTGCCTGAATGGCTGCTGGTGTGATAGGGTATTTGGTTGACTGAGTGTATTAGCGAAGAACGGATCATTCGGTGCGTACTGACAGACGGACATATCCACCTGTCACTACCTAACAATAGAAATCCGCTGAGACCCAGGTGGACTGACAGACATCAGCTCGTTCTGCCAGCATGCTTACAATATGAACGCTGGACTCGTCATTGAATCTATTACGACGTTACTTATCAAACTGTGGCACGTGTACAAAGGTTTGCATGCAAATAAATATTCATTCTTGGAGATGGGATGTGCCGGGATAGCTCAGGCGGTATTGTAAGTAGGCTACTACAACGTTTGGCGATCGAGAAATTCTTGTTCGATTGCCGGTGAGGTCAAAATATTTTTCTCTTCGCGTTATCTCCTGCTTGGGTGAGTGTTGTGTGAAAAGCGAGATTGTCATTGGTCTGACTCTGTATTCTGGTAGAAATTCGCCGACGTTTCGGAGGAGCTTTCTGTCATCCCATGCAGGGAACACAAATACACCGCACAGGGAGAAAAACTGCAGGGCGGCGCAAATCCTACATTTTTTTTTACGGTTATAGGTTTACGTTGTGCCATTCAGTGTGTTTATATGTTTTGTATGGATCTCAGAACAAACAGCGATTATTTCCCTATACAGCATTAACTGACTGGTTTTTGTAACCGAGACGGAGTGTGTTTACTGCGCGGTACGCACTGAGTCTTTAAATATAATTCTACGTTCTGCCCACACAGTGTATTTATGTGTTTTATGTGGATCTCAGAACAAACGGCGATTATTTCCCTATACAGCATTAACTGACTGGTTTTTATAACCGAGACGGAGTGTGTTTACTGCGCGGTACGGCCTGGGTCTTTAAATATAATTCTACGTTCTGCCCACACAGTGTATTTATGTGTTTTATGTGGATCTCAGAACAAACGGCGATTATTTCCCTATNATATGTTTTGTATGGATCTCAGAACAAACAGCGATTATTTCCCTATACAGCATTAACTGACTGGTTTTTGTAACCGAGACGGAGTGTGTTTACTGCGCGGTACGCACTGAGTCTTTAAATATAATTCTACGTTCTGCCCACACAGTGTATTTATGTGTTTTATGTGGATCTCAGAACAAACGGCGATTATTTCCCTATACAACATTAACTGATTGGTTTCTATAACCGAGACGGAGAGTTTACTTCGCGGTACGGCCTGGGTCTTTAAATATAATTCTACGTTCTGCCCACACAGTGTATTTATGTGTTTTATGTGGATCTCAGAACAAACGGCGATTATTTCCCTATACAGCATTAACTGATTGATATTTTATAACCGAGACGGAGTGTGTTTACTGCGCGGTACGAACAGAATCTTCAAATACAATTAAGGTTAATTTTTTTTCTTTATATATATGGGAAAGTTCATGGAATACAGTTTTTGCTTAGTCGAACAATGTCCTGCGTTACATTAAATAGAAAGTGTGGTTAACGTTTCCACGATACTTCGTCACTAGTCTTCTGAGCCAGCTGATTCCATTCCGTACAGTCCCACGATTAAATTTAATACAGCATTCTTGGGTCTGTAGGTAAAAAAAGCATCCAAGCCAAGTCATTGTATCTGATTCAGATATAGCTGTGTTTTTAAAAATTTCAAGTTAGATTACAAATTAAGCAATTTACAATCGAAATTTCAACTGGATTTACGCTAGTAACATAGCCTATATTATTTCTATTCGTTAGGATTTTTGGTTCTAACCAATTGAAAATGTGTTTATTTAAAATCCAGTTCTGAACCTTGTTCTGCTTGTGGTCGTTGTCTTTGGATGCGAATATTTTGCTTGATTTGGCAGCCACGCAGTGCTTGCCTACTGCACGGACAAGTGCTCAATATTTTACATCTCCCCAGCATCGTGGCTCCCCTCCACTATGCTGCAGCCTCAGGTTTATATAAAATGAAAATGCTTTCCATCGAGGTTTCATTTTTGTTTTGTTCATATCAGAGATAGAGTGGGGGAGGAGATACTGGCTGAAAAGTGTACAGTTTCTTTTTTTAAAAAAAATCCAGCCTTACGGAAACTTGCAAGAACCGGGCATACCTGCGAAAATAACATGATGCACACAGCTGTTGGTTTGTGTTCTATTGTGGTTCATACATAAATGAAACACTAGCACGTATTCGTTGTTGGAATTATTTGTGATACGATCGTAGTCTCAGATGCAAGGGAAATGTAACAGGTTGTGTAAAGCGGAACTGTGTGAACTGTTCAAGTTATTTATCTGTACACAAGATGACAAGGGTGCTCTATACGATGGGTAGAATATCGTGGTGCGTGCAATGCCATAGAAATAAAGAGACACAGGAAGAAATGGTTGTAGAAGGAAATCTAATTCCTTACGCTTTTCAAAGTACAAGTATTCATGCCTTATAAAGCAGTGTGATTGTATAAAGTGTAACGAATTACTGTAATTAACCCTTTAAAGACGAAGCATATCTGTTTGTTATGTAAGGACCCAGTTCGTACCGCGCAGTAAGCACTCTCCTCGGTTATAAAAACCAGTCAGTTAATGCTGTGTAGGAAAGTAATCGCTGTTTGTTCTGAGAGCCACACAAAACACATAAATACACTGTGTGGGCACAACGTAGAATTATATTTAAAGTTCCAGGTCGTACCGCGCAGGAAACACACTCCGTCTCGGTTACAAAAACCAGTCAGTTAATGCTGTATAGGGAAATAATCGCTGTTTGTTCTGAGATCCACCCAAAACACATAAATACAATCTTTGGGCAGAACGTAGAACTATATTTAAAGATCCAGGCCGTACCGCGCAGTAAATACACTCCGTCTCGGTTACAAAAACCAGTCAGTTAATGCTGTACAGGGGAATAATCGCTGCTTGATCTGAAATCCGTACAAAACACATAAATACACTGTGTGGGCAGAACGTAGAATTGTTGAGTGTTAAAGCTGGTGGTACGTAAAGTTACCGCTAGGCTTTAAAATTTTAAACACCAAGGAGTTTGAGATGGACGGGGCATATGGCATGGAAAGAGACAATTTGAAAGACTTCGGCGCTGATGTAAAGACTGTTAAATTGGACTTCTAAGGGACGTATTGGGGTGGCATGGACTTGATTCAGCTGGACGATTATAATGGTCAGTGTCAGGATATTTTGAACCACTTTCCGGTTCTTTATAACGCGGGGATTTTCTTGAGTAGCTAAGAGCTATTTTAGCTTCTCAAGAAGGCCTCTGCTTCGCCAAGATATCCAGTTCGTTGGTTGGTTGGTTCGTTGACTAGTTTGTTAACTAGTTAGTTAAATACGGAATGTACTAGATTCATACTCCTTTTAACATGAACTTCAACCCCTCGATGAATTTCAACCCCGCGATTTTTTCCTTCCAGTTATTTCGAGAAGTGTGCGCATATTTCATTTTATTACGTCTAATAATATACAGAGTGTCGCGGAAGTCACTTGACATTCTATGTGTCAAGTGGTTCTTTTCGCCACTCTATATATGTTACTCCGACATTGCTGTATGTGTCTCGAACATTGTTTATACTGTAAAATCGAAATACTAGGCTGTTTAAGTTCACAATTCATCTTTATTCTGAGGTGAAGGTAAATATGCCTCTGCCCACGCTTTGGTGACATGTAGGGGGGAGCGGAGGTACAGCTCCATTCTGAAGTCGGCACTACCTGGAGGTGAGGGGTTAACTTTACTTCACCGCTATTTTACCCCAAGTACCCATTGAGTAGTAGACAGGGTGGACCCCAGAACCGGTCTGTATGTTGTGAGGGAGAGAAAGGTTTATTTCTGCTACCCTAATTCGAGCACCGGACCTTTCAGCACGTAGCCCAGTCACTACACTGACTGAGCCACCCATCCATCCTCTATACTCTGAGAATCGTATAAAATGATATGACGCGCCATGGAAAAATGCGGCGTTTCTATTATTTTTAAATCAGGTGACGTATGAACAGTAACCACTGTGCTTTGGGGGCCTGAAGAAATGCTTTCGAATTGAGTAATACAGTCGTACTCTTTTATAACGTCATTAAAGGGACTGAATACTTTGTGTCGTTATAAACGAGTGTTGTTATAACTGAGGAGTATAATGTTGTAGTTAATAGTGAAGAATTAAATGATACCACAGAACATGTGACGTTATGTAAGAGGTGTCTGTTAAACCGTTGTCGCTTTAACCGGGTTTGACTGTATTTACCGCATTATTGAATAAGCAAGTTCGGAGAGTTCCTATGCCGTTCGTCCTCAGGTTTAGTCCAAACATTACAGCAGGAGAAGCCTCTAGGATTCACACGTAATTTCGTAACTCGGTGCAGTGTATGGACATGGCTTCTAATCCCATCCGACAGGCTGCAGCAGTGTCCCAGAGGCGCTGTAGCTATACTGGGAAATATTATCAGTTGTTCAAATTGTGGTTACTGCTGCAGATTTGTAACACGTATTGGAGGCTCCCTGGAGAGGCAGCCATGCTGTAAGCCTTACCTGTGATATGTACTGCCTCTGGCCATGTTTTGACATTATCATGTTTAATAAATTAACTAACAGTTCATGTCGCCGATCCCAGTGGCCGCGCGGTCTAAGGCCGAGCGGTTGCTGGGATCGTGGGTTCGAATCCCACCGGGGGCATGGATGTTTGTCTCTTGTACAGTATTTGTGTTGTCAGGTAGAGGTCTCTGCGACGGGCCGATCCCTCGTCCTGAGGAGTCCTACCGACTGTGATGTGTGTCTGAGTGTGATCAGGTGAAAATAAACAACCTCGACACCTACTATGAGTAGGTAGAAGAGGTAAGGACTACTATTCATGTTGTGCCGTTTCGATTGTTTCTTCCTGAAGAAGGCACTACTATCCTTCGAAACGCCCGTCGAAACGGTTAACTTCTCGTGATACTCTAAGCATCACCGGTAATTCTGGCTCAACAAGGATGAAATGATATTTTGGCATATGAGAGGCATTTATTCGCTTGCTAGGATTGCGGGTTCGAATCCCGCCGGGGAATGGCTGTCTGTATGTTTTGAATGTTGTGTGTTGTCAGGTAGAGATCTCTGCGTCGGGCTGATCACTCGTCCAGAGGAGTCCTACCGAGTGTCGTGTATCTAAGTGAGTGTGATCGTGAAGCCCAAAGAACAGGGAAAGCCATGACCCGAAAATGGGTCGAAAAATGCCGCAAGAAAAAAAAATATGTGAGAAGCGTTTTATGGGTGTTGCTCTCTTGGATTAGTGCTGTACTTGTGTTGCGGGCAGTGTACATCATAGGTGCTTTTGAGCTATTAGTAAAATAAACGTAGCGGTAAACAGAGAACTCTGGCGGCTGGTTTGACAGTTCATGACAACAAACTCCCCATGGTTGCACTCTCGTGAGTCAAAACAACTTGTCTTCCATCGGTTATACCATTCGTGGTCGGCGGGCGGTAAACGGGGGGGGGGCGGGGCGTATCTGTGAGGAGATCCACACGGACCGGATACTTGTGTCAATTAACATTAAAATCATGCGCGTGGCGTTCGTCTTCTACTCAGTGTGGCCCTATGAGCAAACACTGTAACCTGCCGCTGTGGGTATTTGGCGCGACTTCGCATCGGAAGTTGCAAAAATACTCACCAATTACATTACCCTTGTCTCTCCGCCTTCCTTCTTTGCGTGTAGCAATTCGAGAACTGCTGAAGAGTGCTGGAGTGGGCTGTGGTGGCACATTCGGCGTAGTGGAAAGGCTACGGCCTGGACGCTCCGGTGTTCGAATCCCGGTAGGGGCAAGAGAGTTTTCACCGAAACGTCCAGACCGGCTTTGGTACCCACTCAGCTTCCTATTCAGTGGGTACCCGGGAGGGAGGAGGGGCTGGAGTTAACCGCTCGCCTCCATCTGGTTCAGAGGTTATGAATGAGTGGAGTCATACCTCTGCTTCCCCTACATCCCTTCATAGCCTGGACAGGGACACCTTCACCTGTTTGCCTTTACTTTATACCGGAAGTGTTTACAGCAGTGGGAGGTATTTACTGGACTGTGTGCATATTTTCCAATCTTGTTGCAACCAAGTACATAGATAGCATCGTTTCTGAGTAGCTGTTAGTTTCTCAGCAAATCCAGAATTTCCCTGCATTTTACATAATTCGAAGTTTCATTACCGTGTTCACAAGAGTCCGCCACTTGTCCCTATCTTGGGTGATATGAATCCAATCCACGACCTTCCATCTCATCTAATTAAGAACGAATTAGTGATTATCCTTCCATGGAGCCTAGGTCTTCCAATTTGTCACTTTCCATCCTCCCCGCCACCTCCACAACCATCTCATTCCTTTCAGTTTCCCTGCCAGAACTCTGTATAGATTTGTCTTCTCCCCCTACTTGCCACCTTATGCGCCCTTTCTATCCTCCTGCTGTGAGTTCGCAGTTTTCTCTAGCCGCCTCTTCCTTCCTTCCTGTTGGTCCGGAATGTCCTTCTCAGTACTGTTCAGTGTTTGGTTAAAATCTAGTAATTCGATTATTCTGTCAGCCGTTGGTCGGAAAGTCACACGGTATGCTGGCCCAGTTTGGTTCAGTGTGTGAGACTGTCTTCAATCCGACCGACAGTAGATGTCAGGAAGGTATGTTTGTTCCTGTGATATTGTCACGGGTCTCCTGTAACTGCAATAAATAATTACAGGCAGCGACACGCTGCAGTTCCCCGCTTTAATACGAGCGGTGAGTGGAGTCAAAACACGTGGTCATTACGTTGTTTGTTCCGCGAGGGGGATTACCCCATTCCGCTGCCACGAGTATTCACCTGGGGTTATAATTCTCGGATGTGGAGTTAGAGACTTTTTATTAACTGAAAGCTGAAAATTTTGGTCCTAATTTAAGACAGAACCTGAAATTTAGTGTGTGGTTTTTGCCGTTAGCCAGGAGATTAATGTAAACAGGCGGAAGCCTTTTTAAACACAATCTTTAATGTATGCAATACTAAAATATTCTGTATTTGACCACCACAATCTTTCCATGTGCTGATTTTGTATGATTCTTACAATAATCTCTGATTTTTGTGCCCAGAATACCATTAGCCGATTGGTCATATGAACCCCTTGATGATGAAACGTCATCTGTTTTATTTAAAGACCCATTTCGTACCGCGCAATAAACACACTGTCTCGGTTATAAAAACCAATCATTTAATGCTGTAGAGAGAAATAATTCCAGTTTGTTACCAGATCTGTAAAGACACTTTGAATTACTTCAGATTGTAACATTTTTGAGTGTGAAACCTACAGATGAACTTTCGAAATCCAAGTGTCAGTATACTTCATGTTTTCTTGGCGAAACATAAGCAACGAATACTGCCACCTCCACCGTCCCGACTGCAGAAACATACTGACAAAGGCGCACACAATTTAGCGCAACCTGCCGACTTGTGATATCAGCCTAAGCTCGCTAACATTACCTCCGCCTGAAGCTGGAGACTTTGTGGAACTAATCCTGTTGTATATTTGACTACTTAGATTACTATGCTATTATGATTACCAAGTTTCCCTGGTTGCTAGGTTTCTGGACGCTTCCGGTTCTGTTACTGTTGGGGTCAATGATTAATTCTTCTCTAAATTCTCGCCACAAGGTGAATAATACAGTGTGAATAGCGCTGTCTACAGTAGCCGTTGTTTGTCCCATGACGGTATTGGGGTTGGAGTTACGAGGGGGGGGGGGGAGATGAATCGTTTGGGACACGCCCTGTTAATCTCTATATCACTCGTCCATCCATACAATAAACCAAACCTCCTTTTGGTAGAATGCACCTGTCTGTGTGAGAAAGAATGCGTGCAATTCAGTTTCCTTATTGCTGGTGAGGCTAAGATGGCCAGGGCGGGTCGCAACGGGTTAGAAATGACACAATCCGAAAACCTTTGACATACTGCATGGCCATGAGACTTGGTCTGTCACATTGGGTGAAAGGATTAGACGAGGGGTCTCAAACCCGCAGACTGTTATTTGATATTTTACGGTATTCTCACCGACGTTATTGCGGTTATTGCTTCGTGTGTGAAGAACTTTTGTTTTCAGATGTTTTGCATTTTGAAGGTTCAAAGTGTTTGAAGTCCCTGAATGATAGCTTACAGTATACGATAGCAAAGAAATAACAATCTATATCCTTTATTGGCCAAACGGGCCGCCCATCTTCCATTATGTGTAACGCTTTACGGACCAAAAGGAAACTGCTGTCCGACGCCGGTATCCCGTTGGTCATTTTAAATGAATGTAACTCCGACCGTCAGCTGCATTGTTGAAATTTAAAGATCGATTTTGATTTTGATATTAAAAGCATGAGATCTTATTGTTGTGTAATTTTGATAAACGTACATCTTTGTTGCTTAGAATGCCGTGCGGCGCGCTTTAAATTTCAAAAGTATCCACTTGGCCTGCGTGCTGTTGGAATGTGAGGCCTCTGGTATAGCTGAGGTTGTTTGGTGACGTGGTGTTGAGGTGAATGTTGTGACCTAAGAATGCGGAGGTGAGAGGACGATGGAGAAAAATACATGATGAGGAACTTCATGATTTATACCCGTTACCAAATGTTGTGGCCATCGTATTGAGGACGATGAGAAGGGTTGTGCGTGTAGCTTGCATAGGAAACGAAAAGGTGCGAATATCGTTTGAAGGGAATTTTGGAAAGGAAAGAGAGAACTTAGAAGACCTGGTCTTAGATGAGCTGAAAATAAAATAGATCAGTAGTGGGTCAGTGGAAGTGTTATCTGTGGAAATCAGAGACAAGAACTGTCAAATCTTCGTCTTTGAGTTCTGAAGGGACATTACAGTAGCATCTGACAGCCGATCCCAGTAGCCGCGCGGTCTAAGGCGTAGGTCTGCGGCCGAGCGCTTGTTGAGATGGTGGGTTCGAATCCCACCGGGGGCATGAATGTTTCTCTCTTGTACAGTGTTTGTGTTGTCAGGCAGAGGTTTCTGCGACGGGCCGATCCCTCGTCTAGAGGAGTCCTACCGACTGTGATGTGCGTCTGTGTGTGATCAAGTGAAAATAAAAACAACCTCGACACCTGCTGTGAACAAGTAGGTAGAAGAAGTCAGGACTACGAATATACGAGTATTAATGACAGCAGTGGGTTGCAGAAGGGCTGTACTCTTATACCGTCTATTGAAACCATCCTGATTCTTTCCTTTAGAGGGATGGACAAGATGAAAGGAAAGAAAATATGGAGGGCAGCTACCAGCGGGCTCCAAGTGATAAATTGACCGGGTTCTCCCCCTCTGCCTGTGCCAACCCCTTCCTCGTCTTCCGCTAATGTTTTCTTTCCTTTTTTGTGTCTTTTCTTCCTGTTTTTGTACGTAAGACTTTCTGTCTTTCTAACATCTTAATCCGACCGCACGTCTTTCTGGGGAAGTCTGGTTCACACAGACTTGATTGTGTGTCGATTTTGCAGCTTCCTACCGGGACGTGAAATTTGGTCTCTTGTGTTGCGGGAAGAAGATACAATGTTTGGTAACACTGTGGCAGGAGAATGGAGAAAGTTTGAAGAGTAGATCTTGATTATTTGGCGGTGTAATGACTGTCTATGGGCTGGACGGTCCAGGATTTGAATCCCGGCAGAATGCCTTCTCCAGAACCGTCCAGACGTCTCATAAAGCCTCCTGTTCGGTAGTACCGGCGTCCTTTCGCTTGGGTAATACGGCCTAGTACAGAGTGTAAGCACAAGTGGCGCTATACCTCTACTCCTGCTATATGCCTTCATGGTTGTAGAGGGGCAGCTGTACTATGTTTTGATCCCCGGAAATATTATTAGTGTTATCAGACGAAAGAGAAAATTGTTGGCAAGGGGTGTGGCACGCATGGGTGAGAAACGAAATGTGGACGGAGTCTAGGATAGCCAGACTGAAGGAACTGTCTTGGAACAGTTTAGGGAGGAGCATAATGTTAAAATATATATTATACAACGCTGATCGGAGGCTGTAAGTCCGTGCCGTGGCTCAGGCGGTTAGTCGTTACAGAATATCCGAAACGTCGGCTGTCTGACTACTCTGTGATCACGTCCTAGGAGACATCTTAACGTAATGTAATGTTTTTACCAATTACATGACTCCATCATTTGATGCAACACTGTTGAAACTAAGAGCCAGCAGCTGTAATTGTCACTTCAAGGTCATTCTGTTTACGCCATCGCCCTAGGGTGAACTGAGTTTTTACGGTAAAGAAAGAAACGAAAATAGAATGGAGGTGCATCTCTGTGAAATCCCCAAGGGGACGCAGCCTAACGTGACGACCCTCTCCTGGGGTTCTGTCTATTAGCTGTCAAATAGTTGGCCGGTCACGTGACCCTCTGGATCCTGGTGCAGTCCGCCTCGTGCTACACGCATTTACTCCGGACACACGGACAAATGAGCGTTAGTTATAACTTCAAAGCTGTTTGTATTTGTATACAGGCTACAGAGCAGCGTGCTAAAGTGAAACGTAATTGTTGGTCTGGCTGACTCTTTAGTGTCTGTCTCGGTGCGCTGCACGGACGTTTAATCCCTCATATGCTACCGGCCTCGATGCATCGTACGGATGTAAACGCATTTAAAGGTGCTACAAATTTAAACCCCTCCGCCCTGGACGGTAGTGGGAATTTAAATCCTATAGTCATAGGCAGGTAAAGCAATGCCTTTACAGCCCTGGACAGGCCCTTAGGATTTCAGGAGCTTGAGGCTCCAGAAGATTGTCATCCCTACGCACCGGCCGCCTTTACCCCCCAGGAAATATACCTGATACACATTTCTCTTAGAGGCTGAGTCGACCCCAGGGCCATAGTGCAGTCGGACGGATTAAGCCAATGAAAAATCCCTATGAAACCATCGGGAATCGAACCCGCTACCTTCCAACTGTAGCAGACTTTTTATTTTTATTTAATGTAGTACACTCTTAAATTACGATAATCAAAGCATATATTCAACGAGATATATGCAAACAAGCAAGTATTTGACAAAGTAAATACGTACATGGTTTTGGAGGGGGAACCTAAAAGGAAGTCACCACTTGGAAGATGTATACGCAATTGGGAGAATAATATTAAAAAGCATAAAAAATTATTGGAAGACATGAACTGGATTTATGTGGCTAACGATAGGGACAAGTGGCAGGGTCCTGTGAACACAGTAAGGCACCTTCGGGTTCCATAAAACGTGTGGAGTATCTTGATTAGGCGACGAACTGTCAGCTTCCGAAGAAGGCCTATACTCCTAGGAGTTAGTTTAGTTTTTTGGGTATGGAAATACGGTACGCCCGCGATTTTTTAATATACGTATCGGTCAGCAGTATCTAAAATCTGAGAAACACTGTCCAAGACAACACTTGTTATGTGTAACAGAGAACATTCTATCTGCACGCACCTATAGTACGTTTATGCCGCGCTGAATTTTATTACAGATGCAAATTCATGTAAGTCTGTTAACTGTTTGTACCCATTCCTGCCCGTCGCCACGCGGGTGAAAATATTACAAAGCAACGATGCAAATTAAAATAAAGAGAGACCAGTGCACATTCCAGATAAGAGGCACTTTTAGTGACAACATATTAGAATTTATAACATTTTTATGGTCATCGTTTTTAGTCAACTGTCTATGAAAAGAGGCACTGTGACTTCATGGCAATAAAAAGTTGCCATTTTTCTTGGTCAGCGGTTTGTATATATATAACGGAGGTAATCTTTTTGTAATTTAACTTTGTTTTTCATTATTAATTTCTATTACAGTGAGGAAGGCAAATTACACGCCCCCGCTTCATTCTCGTAATAATTTTATAGCGGAGTAAGGGAGAACTGGTTAGCGAGCCTAATGTTTCAACCCAAGCACCTTCTATTCAGAACGTCATTTAAATTAACTGCTTGACACAGAAGCCTCTTTCAGAAGATAAATGCTTGCTCAGTATATTCAGACTTTTCCATTGTTTTATGGAACCGGAAGGTTCATTAATGTGTTCACGAGGATCAGTAGGCAGACCGTATTCGTAGCCAGATGAATCAAGATCACACCACCATCCCCTATGTCTCAGATCCATTTTAATATTATCCTCCCATGTAAAAATAAGTCTTGCAAAAAATCCCTTCCATTCTGGTATTCCGAATGAAATGTTTCACGAAATAATAACACCAACTAATGCACCAAAAATATATATAATTTTATTCTTAAAAGTCTGCTACATGTTTCGGACCTGCTGGGCTATCTTCAGGGAGAATAATATTGATACACTGGTTGCTTTTATACAGTTAAGTGCGAATGTGCCCTAGGGCACAGACATGATGCACGGGCATGGTACATACTTGTATTAACCTTTTAAAGCCTAGCGGTAACTTTGCATACCACCAGGTTTAACATTAAAAAATTCTACGTGGTGCCCACATTGTGTTTATGTGTTTTGTACGGATCTCAGAACAAACAGCAACTTTTGCCTTATAAAACATTAAGAGACCGGTTTTTATAACCGAAGTGGAGAGTGTTTACAGCGCGGTACGCACTGAGTCCCTATATAAAACAAATACGCTTCGTCTTTAAAGGGTTAAATTAGAAATGTATCAATTTCTGATGCATCCTGTACGTGCTATACTGTCGGCCTGTCTAATCCCCCTGCTTTGATTACCGTAATAATGTTTAGCGAAGCGTACACATTGTGATGTTTATTACTGTTCAGGCTACACCACTTCATCCATAACAAAGCCTGACCTTGAAGACGAAAATAATTGACATTATTATGTTATCTTCATCTCTCTTCCTATCTCTGTTTCTTTCCTGCTTTTTTTCTCTCTGTATTTCTATCCATGTTTATGTATCTTCTTATGTTCTTAATTCCGTTCCTTTATTTATCTATTTAGTTCCCTTTGTTATTGTTTATATAATGATTACTACTGCTCTTATTCCCATTACTGTTTTCTTGTTTTCATGCCTGTATTTCATTTAATTTAAGTTTCTCTGCGTATATTCGTTTTCATTTCCTTATATTTGTTTTGATTTGTGTCTATACATCTTTTACGTTGCTGAGTTATTTTTATTTATTCCACATAATAAGCGCAACCATAATTTTTAGGGGGTGGGCTGACAGTAACGGCATGTATAATGTATGTTTGATTTTAAAAGCTATGTTATGAAAATCATGTAAAAATATCCGAGCCAACGTTTAGTTCGATTGTAGGGAAAATTAAATCTTACTGAAGAAGAAAAATTCTATATATTCGCAAGTTTTATTCTATTTTTTATTTATTCCAATTTACCAGTCACCTGCCGATTTCAGTGGCTGATTTGAGCTGAAGTGTAAATCACGTAAAAGCTTCGAGATCATCGTATCAACAAAATGTTTGTTGTTTTTAATTTCGTATTGGGCCGGGGGGGGGGGGGGGGCCCTGTAGCTCGGCAGCCCCCCTTCCTTGGGTGCGCCAATGTTCCACATTTGTAGAAAAAGTTCTTTGCTAGTTAACACTCAATAATTTCTTAGGGTTTCTTTATCCTTTCCCTTCTCTGCCTTACCTTCATACTTTCCAGTCTTCTTCACTTTTCTTCCTAACTCTAAACTCTGTGACATTGTAGCAGTGATTGTAGTTACAATTTTATCCTTCAGATGGCACAGTTTTGAAGACAGAGCTGCCACCTGTAGGAATATGTGAAAACTGCTCCCACGGAAATGGCGTCAGGCTTAATCACTCACAAACTATAACCTATACGTATATTCTTCCGCTTATCGAACCCACTGCTGTATATAATATCGTATAATCACGATATTTTGTTATCCTTGCCCTTTCAGCCCATGAATATCACTTGGTGTCAGCCCAGCAGTTACGTCACTACATTACAAACGCTGTGACCTTTCCTCCCCTTTCCTCGCTGGTATCTCTGTCAACAATGCTAATTACATTAACGACTCCAACCCTTTCGTGCCATTGCCACCCCTCTCTATCTTGTAGCCGCTATAAATGACTATCCATTCGCCATACGGGAGGGGGGTATTATGCGCTTTGCCGACTTAATTTCCATGGCCTGTGGCGACGTCACTTCACCCGCCCGTCACATGGGAATCAGTCCATCAGTTTGCTAACCTCACATGTCACTGTATTGTGGACAGACTGCTGTCTTGTATCTGTCAATGGACCAACCATACTGAACCTGTCACAGTGCTATCATCATTCAAAACGTAACTCAAAACCTTGCGGGGAGAAATTAGGGCGGGTTAATTTTGTTTATATGTCATCTTTATCAAAACTGCCAACATGACTAAACTAAAAGAATGAAAGGTGAAGTTATCCATACGTCTAATTAATCATGACAAGGTGAAGGTGTATGGGCGAGTGGAGGTATCGTCCTTTAATTTTTACTGTAGATGGTGGTCAGTGGTTAGCTTCACGTTACACTCGCTTTATCTACGATGAAAGACGTCTCTCTGTCTCTCTCTCTCTCTCTCTCTCTCTCTGTTGAATGGGAGGCTGTCTTAGTGCTGTATATAACAGAAATCTCTTGGCCTTACTGCATAACAAACCCTCATGCTCCATCTTCCAGCCAATAGCCTGGTTACTACTGTAATCTTTTGGGTTGTGATTAAATAATTTCTTGTCATTGATACGTTTTATTTAATCACAGATTTCCCGCACTGTTAAATATGTTTATGTAACGTATTTGAGGAATAAACTACGTACATATATTTGAAGCATTAATTCGTGTAGATATTATATAGAAGACTATTCTTTCCTTACAAAGAACACATTGTCTCGTTATTACAAATACCAATCTGTCAATGCTTTTTGTGAGAATCATTCAAAGCGTGTTAATAAACAGCGGAGAAAATAGTTTTAATACTCGATCAAGCGGTAGATATAGTTACCACCTTCCTTTAACGAGTCAATCCTACATGATATTTGGTGCCGAACTCATATCTGTCCAGTTCGCCACATTGCGCGATAGACGACCTTTCTCTTTAACCTCATAAACAACGTGCTATTGGATGGCTTATAAAATATGCAGGGCTTCAGAGGCAACAGAAAACAGGGTTATATCATTTTGATTACCTCTGACGTGACACGTCCCTGCTGATTTCAATCCCCATCCTGATTAAAAATTCGTTACGCACTGCGGCTACAGGGCGTCTGTTACGCAAAAAGTGTCTTGTTCCGGAAAATGTAGAGAATGCTAGTGAATAACATTGTAAAAAGAGGGAGGGGATGGGACCATTTCCTGTCCTAGAAAATCCTGCTTGGCTCAGTAATATTTAAAATGCCAATATGAGAAACTGGTTGTACCCGTGCGAATCCTGGCGCGTAGGAACAGTAAAATATTTAATCAACAAAGGTAACTAATTAGCTAACTCAATAACTAACTACATGGAGCAGAGACCTTCTTGAGAAGCTAACGGTTTCTCAGCTACTCAAGAAATTCCCCTCATTTTATGGAACCCGGAGGTTCATTACCGCATTCACAAGAGCCCGCCACCTGTCCCTATCCTGATCCAGCTCAATCCAGTCCATGCCCCAATCCCACTTATTGAAGGTCCATTTTAATATTATCCTCCCATCTAAGCCTGGGTCTCCCAAGTGGTCGCCTTCCCTCAGGTCTCCCCACCAAAATCCTGTATGCACCTCTCTTTTCCCCCATACGTGCTACATGCCCCGCCCACCTCATTCTTCTCGATTTGATTACCCGAATAATATTTGGTGATGAGTACAGGTCATTAAGTTCCTCCTTATGTAGTCTTCTCCACTCCCGTGTCGTCTCATTCCCCTTAGGCCCAAATATCCTCCTCAGCACCCTATTCTCGAACACACTCTGTCTTTGTTCCAGCAAAAGTAACAGCATCTTAGTCTTAATAAACACTAAAAATTTTATTTCCTAGTGCTTCATACTGGGTGACTTTTTTCGGAGATCAACGGATAAGCAAACAGTGTGTACATAGAAAAACTTTCTAGCAACGTGTATATAAGAAACAAAACTCTGAAATTAACAGTATTCCCTAAAGCGGGGGCCAAGGGAAGTACATAAAAAACGTTAGATTTCCTTGGCCTCCGCTTGAGGCAGCACTGTAAATTCTGTAACTTCAGCCTTTCTACTGAAGAATAATTTTGAGAAGGAATTAATAGAAACAAAGGCAATTGTCATCAATGCCGAATCATAAGCTTCCTAAAAATGTCTGTTTTCAAAAATCTTTTCAGTAGCTCAGTACATGATGTCGCAAACAGACCTTACCTTATAAATATATGTGTATGCATAGATGATGATGCTGATGATGACGATGTAGCTGGTTTGACCATGGTAGAACTAAATGTGTTTATGTTTTTGCTATCTAGCGTCAAAGAAAGAAAAAATTTGTCTCTTATGTGATTGATCTATGGAATGCACGTGGGACTGTTAGAGCCGAGAATTTTGACAATGTGTATTACTGGTTTTCTCATGGCCCTCTGTATCACGAATTTAATGCATATAAAAATTTTGTTTCGGTCTCAAAATAAACACCCTCCACTGTGTTTTGAAAACTGACTGGTTAATGCTGTTATGTAAACAATACGTTTTCAGAATCATACAGAACATATATTTACACTGTGTGGGCAGAACGCAGAGTCATTTTTAATGTTAAGGCAGGTGCTACATGGAAACCAATGTGCTTTAAAGTGTTAAATATAAAACAAGTATTTGCAGGGAAAATTCTATTGTAATGTGGATTGACTTCTTATTCTTCGGAAATAGTGTTTTTGAAGTTATATTCAGATAATACAAATTTGTAACCCAACAAAAAAATTTGTTAAAATTGACGAGCCTCCGTCCTGGACCCAGGTTGTTTGTCGTAAACTCGAACTATGATCGAGTCAGATTTTAATTGCTTGAATTTGTAACCGCGTGTTAAGTTATTATTATTATTATTATCATCATCATCATCATCATCATCATCATCATCCGAATTTCTCACTTCTCAGCTTTAGCTGGGAAATATTCACCTATCCTGGGATGTATCATCAACAGGATTAGGCTCGGTGGTCTTATGTGTAATTTAGGAAATTTCTTACAATTGAACATGTGCCAAGAATTACCACTTTTTGCATTTGTATATTTATTATTATTATTATTACGGTTATTATTATAATTGTTGTTGTTGTTGTTGTTGTTGTTGTTGTTGTTGTTGTTGTTCAGAATTTCTCTGCTTAAAATTTCTGGGCAAAAATTCCTGTGTTTTTTACAGTTTTTATTCCATCAACAGCACGATAATTAGATACGTAAGCATGTAATGACATACTAAGCCTCCTGTATTTTGCGGCCTTTTTTTGGGGCCATCTTTTGGGAAGTATTCAACAAATAAAAGCAAAACATTGTATGTTGTGTTTTTCTTTTTCGATTAAGATGGCCAAAAAGGGCCGAAACGCCGTAGGGGGCTTACTATGTGTTTTGTATACTTTTGTGTTTAATTACGTGTATCGTCTACTTGCTGGAATATAAATTGTAAAATTGTCCTGCTGCACGCAACGTGGGTAATATTAACCCTTTAAAGACGAAGCGTATCTGTTTTATATAAGGTCTCAGTGCGTACCGCGCTGTAAACATTCTCCACTTCGGTTATAAAAACCAGTCTCTTAATGTTTTATAAGGCAAAAGTTGCTGTTTGTTCTGAGATCCGTACAAAACACATAAACGCAATGTGGGCACCACGTAGAATTTTTTAATGTTAAACCTGGTGGTACGTAAAGTTACCGCTAGGCTTGAAAAGGTTAAACACCGGGTGTTTCTGATTGCCACCAAGTCTTCAATTTTTGACATGACTGCGCACTATACGCTAAACACTATTGCACATGTAATGTATATCGGTTTATGACTGGCCTGTGTACGAAAGGTCCCTTGCCTTGTTCCAGTTTGTTCTTCAGTTGACGCCATCACCTCCACTCCCCCCCCCCCCCCCCCCACAAACAAATATAAGCTGCATATTGTGTCTGCCGTTGTGTTATTTATGTGTTGCAATAAGAACCTCTACAAGTGTTGCATATTTCTCAATATATTACCACACATCCTTTTATAACCCTAAAGTAGGTGGCGCGACAGTCCCTTCCACTTTATAGTTTCGCGTGTCTGCCATGTTATTGGAAGGAAAGTGAGCTAAGAATAAAACAAAGAATTATTCCCATGTATAGGTGTCCTTATTTTCAACTTGTAGGCATTTAACCGATTTTTACGAAATTTAGTACGGGTGTCGTAAAAGGTAAAGGCCCTCTAACGTTTTTAATTCTATTTGTCTACTGTGGAAGATGGCAGCTTGGTGGACTGGCGAAATTATGACACAGGGGACCAGGTTTCACACCTGTACAAAGCATCAGGTTTTAAACATATAGCCGTGCTTTATATCCATATACAAATATTCTTACCTTAATTTTAACATGCGTGTGTTTTAAAATCACCATTATAATAAAACATGACTGTGTAAACAGGGTTAGGATCATGTAATTAGTTTGTGACAGGACAGCGTCATGTTTATTGGACCAGTAGTCTGTGCTGATGAAATTGCTGTGAAATTCGAATAACAGAGTGGGAGGTGCGCGGCCATTTATCATTTGCATATTGTTTTTAAAACATAAATCGGATATAATCTGGTTTAATCTGAAATGAGAATGGGGAGAAAAAATAACAGCAGATTAAATGGGGGGGTACTTTTTTTTGTTATTATTTCCGATATGTAGTAATGCACAAAAAGTTAATCCATTAGCGGTTAGAGGCTGTTTTGTTACAAGTCAGTGTAAAATGGGTTTTGTTTCCCCATTTCCAATGATGTATATGGCATAGTGTAAACAAGACTGTTAGACATATGAAGGTTAAATCAGATCTGCTTGTGACTGTTCCTCTGTGTTTCATACTACGCATAGTGCATACTGTACTCTTTATTATCAATACATAAAAGCCTTCGAGTTGAAATTCCGCTGTTGCTGTCCCTTCATGTAGCAGATCATTCTTCTAGTTCCGGATCTGTACGCCAGGTGGTAGTGATTGCCGACAATAATCTTTAATTATGAAGCAGCCGTGAGACACCTACGCTTCGGTCGGTACTGCAGCATCGGCCTTTCGCGTTGAAATTTACATTTTGATACTAGCACCACCTGTTTTACTAAGCCGTCTTCCCCAGACCTTCTCAAGCATATGACATGTATCTGGGTGGAATTTTTATTTCGTAGTGACTTTTAAGACTTGTAATTTATACAACGGGGATAATTTAGATGTTATCTTTGCGAATCGTTATAATGGAAATCGCCAAACTAAATTGGACTCCTAGCTCCTCAAGAATGACTATGATCCACGGACCTGATTAGTTAGTTAGTTAGTTAGTTAGTTAGTTAGTTAGTTAGTTAGTTAGTTACAAGTATTTACATAGTTATTCCATTGAATGTAACACGCTTACTTTCTATTTGTGGACATTTGAGTGACATTTCTACTAATGTGGAGGTTTAGAGATACTTTGAATCGAAACACATTGGAATAACAGCAGGTGTCCGGTGTAAAGGGGAGTCCGGCGAGAGAGGGAGAATTGACGGACAGGTATGAACCCCTGATTGAAGCAGACATTGCCCTTTGTCTGTGTCCATACGCATACAGTAATTACTCATAGGTATTTCGCCACATTAGCTTGCTTTGTCGACTGTCACACTGTTAATTTAAACAGAGTGGCTCATTGAAAACCTAGAGAATTGGTAATTATCACATGTGATAATGTCGTTAATGTCACGTCAGGTAAAATAATCTCCCGTATGACAAGGCTACTAAGAGACATAAATAATTATATACAGGGTGGTGCAGTAGCCAATTGAGAGTCGATATCTTTCCAACAGTAATTATATCAAGAGACTTTTGCGCCACTCTGTATAAGCATATACCCTCTGACTGCCTGTAATGGGAGACGCGGTACGGTTCATTGTTCATGTCTGGAACTGCAGCAGTTAGTCCAAGAGTCGTACTGGCTGTTAACTGTTTAACCGTATAGATGGTCGTAAAAACCACCTGCTTTTAAAATTATACAAATCCACATTTTGTCCTGATAATTTCAGTTTTTTTTTTTTTTATAAATTACGATTCTTCATCAGTAAGTCATTAGCCGAATAAACTGAATAGTACTGCTAGATGCAGGTTTCTTCATACCTGAGCCCCTCTGACACTTTTTACATGTGTAATCGGCACGGTCCGGTCGCTACTTGGCTCACAACGGAATGGCCCGGCAACCTTACACCTTTTCCAAAAACACTCTGTGTTTTGGGAGCACACGGTCTGCCGCAATGTAATGCTGGCTTGCTTTATCAGCCTGCTAGGACAGTCGATGAAACAGAGGGGACTCCACACAGGGAATTAGGATTTATTTTAGTGAAAAGCCCTGCAAATTGTGTGGCGATATTTTTGAAACACATAGAAAACTTTTGTTGCTGCATGCACTGTACTTCGCTCCTACCAACTGGCGTCTTCGCCCAACAGGAATCAGTTAAGAATATTCTGTATATGAAATACCGTCACCACAACTTTATTTTCCTGATACGGTGTTGGTTAAAAGTACATATTAACCTTATAGATCAAGATTTAACATTTTTGTACTGGTTTATGCAGTTTGCTTGACTGGCTGTTGGAAACTTTATGCCAGGCATACCGTTGTGATGTTGGAAATATCACAACAGTATGCCTGGCATGAAGGAGTGAAGTAAACTAATGAGGACGGTAAATATCTCATGTGTTTTCTGTGAAGTAGGAACCGAATTTATTTCTGGTGAACTTCGCCGCCTACTACGAGTGGGTGCCGAAATATAATTCCTTTGTTTTATCTTTTACTCTCACCCGCGCAAAAGGACACGTAGGAGCACAAACTCAGCTGCTTTCAACTCGACAGGCTTCCGCCGAACTGCGAGCTGAAACCTTAAACTTCTGCCGTTAGAGGGCTCTGATTTGTACTTGTAAACATGGCGGAGTAGAGCACCATTTTGTCGGCGCGAGTGGAGCTGTGTGCAGTGGTGAGAGTTAGGTGTGTTGAATATCGTAAAAATATGGCGTCCACAAGTTTGTTTGTTTCTTAATAAGTTTAGAATACCATCGTTTGGCTGCCGATGCTGTAAAATCTGGTAGAATTATTGGGTATATAATTCAGAAGACTTTAATGTTAGGTACTTAATGTACAACCACAGTTCTTTACAGAGTTTCCTGCCGTTAATGGCAGTCTCAGTTGTGTAAGATTTGATGTCTGATGTGACAGTACCGTTCTTAATAGCCTGGACACGGTCTTTGCTTGAAGCATGCTGTCTCACCACATAATTCATCCAGTGTTTGCTGCCTATGTCAGTATTATTAATGAGTCTTTCCCCCCCGTCTTAACTGCGGCGAACTCTCTTGCACCAACCCCCCCCCCCTCTAGTTACTAATGCATTTCCTCTTACTGTGTATATTACGAGATTCTTTTAATCTGTGACAAACAAAGCTAGGGTCAGTTCTGTCTCCAGGCTCTGAATTAATTGTTGTGAGTTAAGTAGCTTACGGTCAGCGTGTCCAGAATCGATTCGCTGCTGTGTAAACGCAGAGGGTATATTTGGAAGGGAAATGCAGTTTAAGTGCCTTTGTCTAAGATTCTGACTAAGCTACGGGCTGGACGGTCCGAGGTTCGAATTCCGGTATGATTGATTTTTCTCTTTTGCCAAATTATACAGAACGGCTGTGCGGCCCACCGAGGTTCCTATTTAGTGGTTGCCGGGTTTCTTTCACGGTGATAAACCGGCCGGTGCGTGAATTTTACCACTCAACCTCCATCGAGTTCCGAGGTTAAGAATGAGTGGAGACATGCGACTGCTCTTCCTATATCCCTTCATGGCGTGGAAATGGACAATTTTATGTTTACCCAGAACACTGAAACAGATACCTCTGAAACATCGGTGGCTTTCTGCCAGTCTACAGAATGTCACATCCCATCACATCACGTCAAGAACGAAATGTTGTTAAATTGTTCCATGCAGCGTTACGGCTTCTTTAGGCTGACATAAAAATATGTATGAGGTGTCAGTTTTTCTTCCACTGACACGTGTAGCAGTCATTACACACGTATAGCAGTCATTACAACATGATTTGCATTTTATACCGTTGATTTATGGACTTATGCGGGGTGGAAATAAAGTGATGTGGAAAATATTAATATTTGTGTTTCCTGGACTTAGTTAATGTAATTACATTAAGTTCGTTGACGCGTGTAATTTTATGATGTTCTGTATTAATATTGCTAAACAAACACAAATAAAAATATGAATGACTCGCTAAAACAACAGCAGTGTTCGTTTAATTAAAGGCATGGAGAAAATGTTTCTATTGAAACGGGACATTTTACAATTTTATACTTTTATTGTCCTCTCATTTTGACACTCTAAATCCAAACCATAAGTATACGTATCGCCTGCTTTAACGTTTGAAAACTCTGAATTTTTTCCACAGACTGTATTTATTTGTTCCATTTAATTCTCAGACTAAACAGCTCTATACCTTAAGCAGTAATTAACAACGCTCTTTGTAATAAAAACGCAGTCTTTTCTGTGATGTATAAACTAATTCCGTGGAGCAGAGTCCTTGTTCAGAAGCTAACAGTTCCTCAGCTAGTCAAGAAATTACCCGCATTTTACGGAACCCGAAGGTTCAATACCGCGTTTACAAGGGCCCACTATTTGCCCATATCCTGAGCCAGATCAGTCCATTCCACGCCCTCCGAACCGAGTGGTTTGAGACCGTTTTTAATATTCATATGCTGGAACTTAATTTCCAAATACTGAGCTAAACATCTGGCTCAAAACAGTTAAATGGCCTTGCATATTTTAATATTATATGCTGTATAGCGTCAAGTGGCATGGTGTAGTGGAGGGGCTGGGGAAAACCGCGCTAAATATATCTGGTGTCTCATACGAACTTCGAACCTAGAACCTCCCGTGTGCATGTTAGAGTGTTACTGCTACAGTAACCAGATAGGTCATTACAATATTAATGGAAATGTTCATCAGGTGGAAAATATGAAATTTGACCATATCACTCCTGTCACGGTGGCAACTGACGGACGCTGTCAGCCCCCCACCCCCAGGCGCCCTCCATGTACACATAAAAATAACCGTTCCAACCTCTAGTATTAGCCTTAGTTAATGGAATACAAACACCACCTTTATTTAGAGGGGACATCAGGCATCCCAAGGCTCAGCAAGAGTCAAGCTTTAAAGATGCCTCAATAAAGTCGAGCATCTCCTCAGCCTTATAGCTCATTCAATTATTCTGAGATGGCACTAAAGTTCCCTCGTTAAAAACAAGACACGTGCTACTAGTCTTACTGAAAATATCAGTTTCATGTGGATCTAGCAGGTTGCCTCAAGTGCTACCTCGCTCTGCACGTATTCACTTCTAAATTCAGGCGACAGAGTAGTCAGTAAAGGGACTAGGCTACGGGCTGGACGGTCCTGGGTTCGACTCTTTCTCTTCTCCAAATCGCATAGACCGGCTAATATCCGACTCAGCATTTTATTTAATGAGTATCCGGTTCTGTCCTGGCGGTAAGACGGCCGGGCCGTGATTGACCACTCTTATCTATTGTCAAGGTTAATAAGGAGTGGAGCTATGACTCCACTCATGTTACATGCCTTCAAGACATGGATAGGGTCTGTACCTTTATTAAGTTGAAGGGCGTCTGGCGTGTGACGCCATGTAGATAGCTAAAAACGTTTCGAAGAAACCTGGTTTTTTCTTCTACATAGATTTGTGCAGCACCGTACTCTTTTTCACACGCTGTTTGAGAAACTAAAGTCATGGTTGTTTATTTGTATGTGGAAATTTTCACATAACTAGGCGCTTGATGATCTGTACTGCTCACCGTATATTATTCCGGCGATCAAATCAAAAATGGGGTCAGTGGGGCCTGTGACCTGTATGGGGGACGGAATAAGTCCATACAGTGTTTTGATGCGGAAACCTGAGGGGAAAAGTCCACTTGAAAGACATAGGCATAGATGGGAGGGTAATATTAAAGTAGATATTCACGAAGTCTGATGGGGCGTGAACTGGATCGATGTTGCTCAGGATAGGGACAGGTGGCGGACGTTTGTGAATACGGTAGTGAAACTTCGCGTTCCATAAAATTCGGTGAATATATTGACTAGCTGAGGAACTGGTAGATTCTCAAGAAGGCTGGTGCTGTATGTAGTTAGAGATTTATGTGGGAATTTTTTCATAAATTAAATTATGCGATTTATAAGCTTCTCTCTAGGCATAACCGAACGTCTGTGATCCCTCAGTCAGAAGGTCTTGGGTTCGGGTCTAGGTCCGGATGTTTGCTGTCCTCTCTACAAATATTTTGGTGGTCTTCCTCAGGCCCAAAAGACAAATTTCCGAGAGATGCTTTATACTACCTAACGGTCACTTCCTTCCGTGTCCTCTACAATACATTTTTCAGTAATCTTTCTATCATTCAGTGCTGTCATACCTGAGCCACTTAAATCGTCGTTAAATAAGCTAATAACGGGTAAAATAATTTACAAAATAAATAACCTTCAAATCTCCATCAGAATGGCCGTTTGAGGTACAAGGCCTAAATAAACGGCAGTAGTACAAATACGATGATATTAACGGTGGAGCGGAAGAGATTGTTATAAGCTCCCTGCTATCGGATGTGGCAGAATGACGTTTGACACTCTCCTTTTTCGAATGCAGCCTTCCTGCGTATGTATTCGCGCATGTTTATTTAAACACTTTCGGGTAAAAGTTAAGCACAATATTTTTGGAACAGTTGGTATATCAGTATACCTAGAACAACCACGGATTTTAAGTCAGCATGTACAAACGTATTTAGTTAATTGGATCTACACACTATAAAGTGCAGGCGTGTTCTGTAGCTACAGACAGTAGTCCTCTGTATTCTACATATCGCAGTTTATAAAAGGAAAACGAAGGAACCGCCACTCACAATTCAAATTTGACATCTGTCTGATTTTACTACATGTTTCGGCCTTACAAGGCCATTATCAGATACTTGTATTTATAAAAAGTACTGACAAATGTGTGTACATTACGTTAAACGTCATGAGTAAGGGAGATTTCATTCTTCTACGAAAATTTGCTAGATTTAAATATGTTTTTAGTGTTTTAATTCAGTTCTTGTCGAAACGTCGGATAAACTGTTGTTAAAACATGTAAATAACTGTAAAAATAGACCAAGTTTATCCGCCATTTTGTAGACGTAACTTGTTTACGTGTTAATTGCGATGTAGTAACGTCTTTTATTATTAAATACGATTAATTTAACTTAAAGTGAGTGATAAGTATACGTACTAATCGCTGTAATATTCCCCACGCCGTGTATTTATGTAATTCGTGTGCTTCTCACAAGCAACACCTATTGTCGCCCTAAACACTCTCATTTGTTTTTTATAATACAGACGGACTCTTTTATCTGTGAGTTAGGACTGAGTTCTTGCATATAATTTAGATGAATATTTTTCTTCAAGCCATGATTCATGCTGTTAGTCGCTGGCCTGTCGCCGCGGAGGACGGGGCTCGACTCCAGGCTAATACATGTGGAGTTCCTGATGGAAAAAGTGGCACCTACAGGAGAAAGAAAATTTTATATTCTGTAGTGTCCAGACAGGCTGTGAGGGCCACTCTATAGCGTCCTATTCAAGATACATTTCCTTCACCGGAATACAGCGGTCGGGACGTGCAGCTGAGCGTTCACCGCTGTCTAATGTCGAGGTTCAGACTACGTGACGCTGTACTGCCACACTGCCGTATCCCTTCATAGCTCGGTATTTAACCTTTTAAAGCCTAGCGGTAACTTTACATACGACCAGGTTTAACATTAAAAAATTCTACGTGGTGTCCACATTGCGTTTATGTGTTTTGTACGGATCTCAGAACAAACAGCAACTTTTGCCTTATAAAACATTAAGAGACTGGTTTTTATAACCGAAGAGGAGAGTGTTTACAGCGCGGTACGGACTGAGTCCTTGTATAAAACAGATACGCTTCGTCTTTAAAGGGTTAGTTAAGCATAGAGTCGACGTTACCTATGCTGTAGTTGTGTAAGTATGGTAGAATTGTCAAATGAAGGTGAACGAGGTAGGCAAGGCGTGTAGCACGCTTAGGCGAGAAGATAAAGTGCGTACAAATAATTTAATAAAAAACCTGAATGGAAGGTGTCACTTGTAAGGCCTACGCTTAGATTCTAGGGTAATATTAAAATGGATCTTGAGCAAATATTTTGGGGGTGTGTTTACTGGCTTTATATGGCTCATTCTTGGGACTAATGGCTGGCTGTTATGAACACTGTCGTGAACCTGTACGTTATATAAATCCGGGAAGTTTGTTGACTAGTTGAACAACCATCAGCTTTCAATAATGAGTGTACCAGTTTGTTTTTTATTAGTTTGTTGGTTGGTTGGTTGATTGGTTGGTTGGTTGGTTGGTTGGTTCGTTCGTTCGTTCGTTCGTCAGATCTCTACGGTTCATTTTTACTGGAACCTGTGGACCCAGAGTGTATTATATCTTGTAGTTGCAGTAAGTTTATGGGTGAAATCGGAAACCTTTAATCAGGCATCAACTGCAGTAGTCACTCTCATGTTTCAGTTTTGAAAAGCAAATTTCATTTAAGTAGATAGAATTTATGTCCTCGTTGGGAGGGGTTTGACTTGCGTGCAGCTCCTTGTGGCTGGCGCTGCTATTCCACAAGATCACAGAACTTCGCCATTTACGACCTTCATTACAGTTTAAAAGTCTTTTGAAGGTTTGCTTACGATGCGTTTCCCCCTTCTTTATTTTCTGTCTTCCTAAACAAGATGGAATAGTGACGGTAGTAAAATTCGGTCGGTTGAACATCATGGAGCTGCCACAGAATTTTCTGCAATGTTACAGAAAGGTTTTATGTTGCATCTGAAATAACAAGGTTAATTTGATCTAGTGCCGGTTGCCATTATGAACAGAGCCCTTTTCATTCCAGGCTGCTGCTTCATGTATGTCTCAGATAAGTGCTGATACATTCGTTTCAAAAGCAAATAACGGAAATATCACAATGGACAAAGCTTTAGAGTTCAGAGTACAGATGTTTTGGTTTTTGCGCGGTTGTCCTGGGTTTAAGTTTATTTCGGAAAACAAGCTATCCTGGCCGAGGGTGTTACTGTTTGACTCAGTCCCTCCATGAAAGTGCCTGAGTAATACTTTAAATAAGGACACATCTATCCTACTTTATTATTCATTAAGTTTTCAATCGCTGTTCGCTATATAATACCAGAAATTCAGGTGTCATTAAGTAAGCGAAAAACAGTAAAGGGCACGTAGGAGCGCAAACTCTACTGCTTTCAATTGGATAGACTTCCGCCGAACCGCGGGCTCAAACCTTAAAACTTCTACCGCTAGAGGGCTCTGATTTGTACATGTAAACATGGCGGAATATAACACCACTTTGTCATAGCGTGTCAGCGGTGTGCAGTGATGACAGTTAGTTGTGTTGAATATCATAAAAAGTGGCGTCCACAAGTTTGTCGGTTTCTTAATAAGTTCACGTTACTATCGTCTCAAAGTAAGCAAGTAAGCTCGAAGAACAAATAAATAAAAAACAAATAACTAGAAAATGTCACAGATGATTGTTTTGAATAGCTCCACGTATTCGGGTCTTGACGAAGAGGTAGGATAAAAAAAATCCATGTGGAGGTTTCATAAATAAAATGTCCTACCACAGAACTATACTGGCAAGACATGCCTTCCTTCTCGTGCGGAGTACAGTCATGTTTGGAAATACACGCTGTGTTCTGTATTACCACATTAACCTTTTAAAGCCTAGCGGTAACTTTACGTACTCACAGGGCTTAAATTTAATCAATTCTCCACGATGCTCACATTGCGTTTATGTGTTTTTTACTTATCTGGGAACAATCTGCAACTTTTACCTGACATGTCAGCAAATGATTGGTTTTTTAAACTGAGGTGGAGAGTGTTTACTGCGCGGTACGCCCTGTGCCTTTATATTAGAATGCGTTTCGTCTTTAAAGGGTTAATTTAGAAGCCTGTCATGTCTATTTTTAGCCTTGAGAGATGATATCAGTTACGGATAGGACCGGAAGATGGCAGCAATAAAGGCAATAGGAATTATGCTTCAGTCGATATTGCATTCGCGACTTTTGCCAAGAATACTTGAGTCTGAATAGCAGCGCCACGTGTTATGTCGTCAAGAACTACTAAATTCCAGAGCGTGCATATTCGTTGAAAATATGGTACACAATCAAAATGTTCTTCGAAAGATGCTATAGAGAGTAAAGCAAAAGTTATTACTGCGTACTCGATGCTAATTTGCTTGTTGTGTTAAGTGCCTTTGCGCACCGTGTAAATAAGACTGGATTAATTGAAAGGTTGTCCATAAGAACGATTATCGTTTGGCAAATTCTGGCATTGAAATTTTAGTGATTATGATACAATTCATAAATTATTAGGATTGTGATTGGGCGGGGCGTACAGCACGCACGTAGATAACCGTACACACAGACCCTGCATGGAACTCTAGAGGAAAGAGACTACCCGGAAAACTTAGATATGAATGGGAGTATAATATTAAAACGAGGCTTAACGCAGCATTATTTGATGGTGTGAAGTGAATGGATTAGAGTGAGATACAGACCGATGGCAGGCTATTGTTAATATTACAAGGGTGCACAAAGTTTCCAAAAATCTAAGAGCCACTTTCTTAAGTATGACATGAAGCAAATCCCATGCTGAGGACCGACAATGCTGCACTGACCTTTGAACCTCAGTGTTATCTGGCGCCTTCAGCTCACTGCATTTCTCCATGTGAGGGAGAAAAACTGCAGTAACTGTGCTGACAGTATCGAGTGCAACCCTACAAAATGTATTCGACTGGGATTTGTGCACCCCTGCCTAATAAACCTTGATGTTTCATACAAAGCGAGGAGTTTCTTGACCAGCTGAGGAACTGTTAGCTTCCCAACATGTGCTAGGTTCATGTATTCATTTATGTAATCTTAGACCTGAGCTGATTACTTTACAAATGAGGATGCCCACTCTGTACTCTATTATGAATGAATATCAATTTTACGTACGTAAGTTTCGTTGCAGGACGAAACTTATCCAAAATTGCATCCTGTCGGCTTTAGATGCGGTTACATCGTAAGACTTTCAGCGCGATGCCTTTATTATCCAGACATTTCACATAGCATATTGACGCCTGCATCTATAAATTTAATTTTGTGTATAGATGACGTGATCTGAGTGCATAAGAGTTGTAATTCTACCAGCGTTTATATCCGTTTCTTACTTTATTATAATTGGTAATTCAAAGTAAAACTATTTATGTCTTCGCCAATGAAGTGCAACGTTTACGGCATTACGTGCCAATGTATGCTTTGCCGTTTACATGACGTTGTACTTGTTTTGTTCATTTATTAAATGGACGTGTATTCTGCTTTTACCGTTTTTCATTTGTTCAGTTCATTTAGCTTTTTCTAGATCCACCGTCATAAAGTGTGTTGAAGTTTGAAAGATAAATTATTGAACACAAACTTCGTCCAAAACATTGAACTCTGACAGACTGCGAACTTCTGTAAAGACACATTTATACTGAGATACTCAACTTACGAGGATATATGCTGGTTCGGTGCTGGTATCTGGAGGAAATATTTTAAACTAAAACGGACACTGTCATACTGACCCAAGTATGCCGTACACTGATCTTGGTGTGTGACTTCTGTTGCGTTTTCTAATATTAAACCAACAGAATTTTTTCGCTTAGGCGACTGAACTGGATTGGTAAACAAATTCGTGTTTGTTTACAGCAACTAGCTGCGTGTTTCGGCTTTTTACTAAAGGAGTTATAAGGCTAAACCACGATGCGAATTTAAAAGTGTAAAAGTAATTGAATTGTACGTGATAAAATTTCACGTTTGTGTGTTTCTCGTGGTTTAGCCTGATGGCAGCTTTAGGAGAAAGCAGAAATCTGTAGCTATTTATTATAAAAAGAAAGGTATTTTTTTACCAATAGATTCTATCGACTGGGTACAGAAGTATCTTTGATTTCATACCTTGCCATCCTGACTTTCTGGTCCTATTTGTAACTACTTGATAATATAACAACAGATGAAGAAAACTCGACCTCTGATATTTGTGTCATAGGTACAGTTTTGTGAAATTGGTCTTTCTCATTACAAGAACATGAGTTATGCGTGTTAACGGGTGCTGAGGTTAAATATTTGGACTTAATGGGAGGAAAGCCGATCCCAGTGGCCGCGCGGTCTAAGTCGTGGGTCTGTGGCAGTTCGCTTGCTGGGATCGTGGGTTCGAATTCCACCGGGAGCATTGATGTCTGTCTCTTTTGAGTGTTTGTTTTGTCAGGTAGAGGTCTCTGCGTCGGGCTGATCACTCGTCCAGAGGAGTCCTACCGAGTGTGGTGTGTCTGAGTGTAATCGTGAAGCCTCTGTAATAAGGAGGCCCTGGCGCAGTAGGGGCTGTTGCGCCATTCGAAAATAAAAATCTAACTACATGGCGTTACATCCCAGAAGACACTCGAATTAATCTTCGTAGTTGTTACTGCGATTGTCTAAAATCTCATGTACTTTATGATGTATGTGCAGGTGAAAGTAATGCTGCGGGTGTGCGGGGGGGCCACCGCCGGTCCTTCTGCAGCGGCCAACTCGGACAACCAGGGACCCGCTGGAGGCACTGTGTCATTCTTCAGCGTGGACAGCCGTAAGAAACAAGTGACGCTCTTTGACCCCGCGGCTTGTGGAGGCTCTGCAGCGCCAGAGGACAGACGCGTCGGTGTGGCTGCTCCAAAAATGTTCGCTTTCGACGCAATATTCACCCAGGATGACTCGCAGGTGAGACCTTATCCATTCAAGTACCAAATATCTGTAGTTTCAACGCTACGTGCGTGTGTCAAGGGCAAATGTGTTGAAAATTTCGACCTTTACAAAAAAAAGTCTGGCAACATGTGACATCTGCTGGAATTGCATGTGAACTACTTATTCAAATATTTAGAGCCATTATTTCCCTAAACAGTTGTGAGACTGTGCTGAACTTTTAAATGTTATTCATGTGCAATCAATTGACAGAATGAACAACTGAAGGGCATAGAAATACCGTAAGATGGGAACGTCACATATATTTACGAAAATTCATGGAAAATAATGAAAGGAATTTGGAAGACGAAGACATAAATGGAAGGATGATATAATAGACGTTGAGTGGGTTTGGGTGGTGTGAACTGGATTCCTGTAGGTCGGTATAAGGACCAGTGATTGGCTTTTATGAATACGGTGATGAACATTCAGGTTCCATAATCGGCAGTGAATTTGTGGACTACCTGAGTGATTGTAAGCTTTTCATGTACAGGGTGTTCTGTTGACCGTGTCCTCTGGTCACGGTAGCACTATCGCTTACGAAATCTGCATCGGCCGGGAATTTGGCGAGGACTGCAGGCCATAAAGCTTCTCATTATGTAGTCTTCTCCACTCCCCTGTTACCTCGTAACTCATAGCCCCAAATATTTTCCTCATCACCCTACACGCGAACACCCTCAGCGTACGTTCCTCGCCCGGTGTGAGATACCAAGCTTCACACCCATACAAAACAACAGGCAGAAAATTACGGTTCTGTATATGTTTTTCTTCATATTTTTGATAGCAAACTGGAAGACAAAAGATTCTGATCCGAGATGATTTTGAGTCTGCCTGACAAAATCGACTACTAAGCATTTCTTTCTTCATAGTGACATTCAGAGGTGTTGATTTTCTTCCGTTTTTCGGCAGAGAATGTAGCGGTTGGCTGCTGACGATACAAGTGTGATTCGACTGAATTTTTAGGTCACGCGCCGGAACGGATAGGACGGTGGGGTTGAATATGGGGCCCTTGACACGGGGAGGAGCAGAAGTCGTAAAGCGAGAGAGAATCGGTTGCTACACAACAAATTGGTTTCGTTACCAGCAAGCAGACAAAACCCGACGCGAGCAATGCAGATTCGCACCTGCACGCCCACGTTAGTAAATCGGTCGCGTCACGGTCCACAGTTACGCTTATCACCTCGTAAGGAAACGTCAGAAGTAGACACACCCAGACGGTGCACACAGCACACACTGCAGGCTGTGGTGTAACTTTTAAACTAATTTATGTGGTAAGTTTAGTTGTACTATGCGAGTTATCCGCTGATATATTTCGAGAATCACTGCTTTCGTATTTTCATCCCATACCCCTCGCGGCGCCCCCCCCCCCACCTTTATTCCCCTGTAGTTTGTGCTTCTCTTTGTTCTGTGTTACATTTTGTTGCGTCTTTATTCGGCAGACGGCAGTGTTTCGAGCACCGAGCTGCCATCTGTGTAGGTACTAGAGAACGACTTATACAACTAGTATACAAACTGTTTTCTGTCATAATATACCATTGCAGTTTATCTAAAGACACCCTCAATACTTCGGACTACATAGCCTCAAATTACATGATGATTAATAAACCAGACGTCTTGTGAAAAGCAGCAGTCATAGCTTATTTTATAGTACGATTCCGGTTTGTGTGTGGGAGACAGAATAACGAGAAGTCTTAAGGCATAACTTCTGACCCCTATCTAGAAAAGAAAGAGTACATAGACTCCCGAGTTACGCAGTAATTACGTGTCGGAAATTCTGGAGCACGTCAGAACTGAGTATACATATGGTCAGCTGTATAGGCATATATAAAGGAGTCCAGTTGAAACCCAAACGCTGAACACACTGGAGCCTGATGTGCCGCAGCATGACTTCCCGGCGGCCAGTGTTATCGCCCAGCAGTATTCTACCGCCATTCTTATTGCGCTTGCCATCCCGCATGCAAAATATACATTGATCTTTTGAAAAAAAATGTTATTTTAATTTTTACTTTTTTTAATTGCGTATTTTGGGTGTTCCCGTGTTTGAAGATTGAAGCAGCCAGTCCTACCGTGAAAATCCTTTATAAACACGGTATGAACGGACGATCAGATTTTCGGACGAACGGACGTACAGACCAGCGCTCCTATCTTGGTTCGTTTGTAAAGACCTACTAGTGATTAAACGCCGACAGCTAGAGCACTCTGTATAGGCCATGCAATTACATAAGGGCTTTATATACAAAACATTAATTACTGAAATGTTACCATTTGTCTATTTGTTATAATTACCCTTGTGTTTTTTTCTTCATTACTTAATAGGCTTTAATGATGTGTATTTGGATTTGAATCCTCGCTTTTGCTAGCATTTGGTCGGCCTCTTTGTAGGCGCGTTCGCACAATTCGTCTGTACACGCGTATCAGTGCTGCTCCCACTGGACTATTTCCTTGAAATCTATAGTGTAACTTTTATAAAAATCTGTCGAGAAATCCAAATTTAGTTGAAGTCAGGCAAAACCGTAGGGCACTTTACATGTGTTTTATTTTTGTCCAGCGACATTACATCGCCATGAAAGCGCTCTCTTCGAATGAAATGTTATCAGACTGTTAGGATTGCGGAGGAGGTATAAACATTACGCGAACGCTCCACAGTGCTACGTTATATGTACCGTGCCTGTTTTGTTTCATTTGGCTTGACAAAGACTTCCAAAAGGAGATAATTTTGCTTATTGATAGATTCTGTCCGTCTCTGACTACAGAAACATTTCAATAAAGCGTGAAAAAATAATAGAATTTTAAGTATTTATTTATTTATTTATTTATTTAGCAGGTTGTACAATGTTTCCACATCTTCCTGCGCCCATTTGACAATTATATTATCTTCTTCCTCCAGTTGCTTCTGTCATTCCAGTCTTCTTCCACTAATCCCTTTTCTCCCATCAGTCCTCTAATCCCTTCCGCCCAGGTAAGTGTAGGTCTACCTCGTTTTCTTCTTCCTGGTGGACGCCATTTCATAACTTCTTTTGGCAGTCGCCCCTCTTCCATTCTTTGGACGTGTCCATACCATTGAAGTTGTTTGGTTTTAATATCGTGTAACAGAGACCTTGCTGCATTCATTTTTTGTTTAATGATAGTATTCCTAATTTTGTCCTTCCTGGAAATTGTAGCTGAGCGTCGCCAGAATTCCACGTCTGTGGAATTTAGTTTTGCTACCGTTTAGTTATTTTTAGTTATTTAGTAATTATTTGTTACAGTTAAAATTTAGTGCTGAAGCACTAATCACCAACAAATGCACAAAGAGTTTTATCATCAATCGTAACACACTCCTACATGTTTCGACCCTGCTGGGTCATCTTCAGGGAGAACTTTTTGTTACCGTTACACGAAGGTTGAATTTTATAGTTGAGTGAGAATGTGCTGTTGACTGTGTACTGCGTCGTTTTTGGAGGCGTGAACTCTCTGCGGGCGGGGCCGGACCGCGGAGAGTTCACGCCTCCAGTACACAGTACACAGCACATTCTCACTCAACTATAAAGTGCAACCTTAGTGTAACAGTAACAAAAAAGTTCTCCCTGAAGATGACCCAGCAGGGTCGAAACATGTAGGAGTGTGTTACGATTGATGATAAAACTCTCTTTGTGCATTTGTTGGTGATTAGTGTTTTTGTATAATATAGTGCACGGACATGGAACACATTAAATTAGTGCTGAAGCTTTGAATCTTTATGCCAACATTTTAACAATATCGTGTTTGTTCTGAATGTTAGTGTTGTTACTATTTCGAGTGAACTCCTGACAGCCTAGCCCTAACTGCTCGTACCTCAACTTTCAACGTTCATTTTATCCATAAACATTAATGACCACGTTTTATCCTATTCTCACAACAAATGGCTATTATTCTGTTACACATCAGTAATTGGTTGGTATTTGAAATGAATAAAGTTTTTTATACCATTTACTTCAATTCGATGCTTCGACGTTGAACGTAACTTTATTAATTCTTCGCGGTTTTGCCCGCCTGATCTTCAACGAGTATTCCGAGACCGTCATGTTCATAAGAGAATGGCCCACTTGTAAAAGTAAGGAGGGTAGTTTTGTAGTGGCAGAGATGCTGGGGCCGTTGAAATTCAACAATAAATATTTTCTTTCGTGTGTCAATCCTATTTCTTCCTTTGCTTTATCCATTTCGCAGCTTTATCTCCTGCCCTCCTTTCTCGTCTTTAGTGAATTAAGTTAACATCGCCGTCCCCCAAGAGAGCAGAATTTCCAACACACACAGGGCTGCCACCTGTGTTTGTCGAAATAACAGTTGAAGACCGAATCCCCGAAGCTGTTGTACCAACAGAAACAGAACACTGCAGGGGCATTAGGACGATGCAACAGCTTTAGCCCTGTAACAGCCAGTGGTTACTATACGTACCGCCAGGTTTAACACGCAAACATTCTATGTTTTGACCGCAGGATGTATTGATGTCTTGTACGTCAGAACAAACAGCGACTTCTGTCTGATGCAGTATTAACGAACTAGAGTCATTGAGTAGAGTCCTTATTCATAAGCTGATAATTCCTCATCTGGTCAAAATATTCCCTGTATTTTAGGCAACCCAAAAGTTCATTTCTGGGTTCACAAGAGAGCGACATCAATTCACTCCAAGCCCTCCGAAGCGGTTTTCTTCAGGTCTGCTTTAATATTTTCCCATCGACGCCTATGTCATTCAAGTTGCCATTTCCAGCTGGTTTCCCCACCAAAACTTTATGTGCACCTCTCCTCTCCCCATACGTGCCACATGCGCCACCGGTCTCATTCTTCTTTATTTTATTACCCGGGTAATATTTGGTGAGGAATACATACCGTCAACTCCTCATTGTGCAATTTGCTCCAGTTTTCTCTTACAGATTGCTTTTTGTAACCGAGACAGAGTGTTTACTTCGCGGTACGAACTGGGTCTTGAAATAAAACAGATAACATTTAATCGTTAAAGGGTGAATTATTGTAGCAGGGACATTTCAAGACGTGACTACGAAGTGATATTGCTGCTGATGATGATGGTGATGATACTGTTTTCCCACAGCAAGCTTTACTGCACGCCAGTATGATGCTACGTGCATTTTTCATTTAATATAAATTCAGACTCCTCTCCTGCCAATATCGTGTCGGCATCGTGTAGCAGTCTGCGCGCTTTATTAAAAATAGCATGCGTCTGTGATGTTTTCAGAGCGTTTAGCTTTTCTGCGTGCAGAGAATTCCTGTCTCAAAACATATTATATGATGTTCACAGCAAGTTCAGAGGACGGATGCACATTTTGTTATAACGCCAGAAAGAAAAGTCCCCTCGTCGATTCATTCGTTGCATGTCACAGAAGTGTGTTATATCTGCAGGATATTTGGAAGAGAATGTCGACACTTTACCCAGCCCCCCCCCTCCCAAATCCAGACAAAGGGGGTTAACGAATATACAGTTTCCTCATATTGAGTACTCCATTCAACACTCCCACGGAAAATGTTCATATAATTACAATAAAAGACGATGTATCTGTAGGTGTGTATGTGTGTGTTATGTGTGTCTCACGCCGTGTGCACGGAAACATGTAATTTCGACACATTTGCACAGATGGCATACCTGTTTTCAAACTGTGTCATCTGACAGATAAAAATATAACTAATTTACTGATATAGGGCGAGGAGAGCAGGAGATAAAGCTACGAAACGGATAAAGGAAATGAACAGAGAGGGTGATGGATGAATACAGGCACTAAATTACTTACCATTGAATTCTTTGTTTGTGTGTTTCCTCTTGTAGCAGGTCTATATTGCATATTACCTTCAGACCTGTTTGAATTTCAGTGGGAAGTCGACAATCATCAGCATTATACTTGGTCATCATTCGCGTCTTTCATTTCCATCCACTCACTTATTAAAACCCTGAGGAAATATCTTGACATCACGTCTATACTGAATCTGCATGTTGAGAAAGTGGTATGAAGGGGGCCATATTTATATGAAGCAACTGTACTTGAAGGGATAGCAATATGTTCTGTGCGGTGCTGCTATCTATCGGTACGGTATGAAAATCTTTACTCCTCTGGGATTTATGCAGCGTTTATTAGTGTTTACCGACGTTTCGGGACAACCCATCTGTCCGATCTTAAAGCGTCAATCAGTGACCCTTGAAGATGGGGCCGATAGGATGTCCCGAAACGTCGGTATCTACCTTTAAACGTTGCGTAGCATCCCAGAAGAGCGCAGATCTCATTTACAACGCGGCAGAAGCCTGAAATAATTCATATTACACTATAAACTTTATCGGCCAAGGTGGAAACAGCAATACCGATTCAAGTACGCGTATACCTTCGACCTGCTGTCGTCTGTTCCTGTTCATAACGACTACCAACTGTGATTTCAAACATTTATAACTATAAATTCTAAAAGGTTTTGACGATGGTGTATAACATTGTTTGGTGATGGTTTTGTGGATAGAGGCTAGCTCTGTCCAAGGGGCCCAATTGAGTAGGTGTCCTTCTCTTCTCCCCCTCCATTCACCTGAGGACGGAAGCAGAACCAGCCTCCGAAACGTCGTGATTTTAATTTTTTAATTTTTCTGTTTTTAATATTTTACTCTTCGGAGGATGGATAAAGTTCATAAAACCATCACCACGCAATTCATAACTATCTGTAAGAATAATTTGACTCTGTTAGTTTCATAAATCATCTGCAGTTCTTCCTTCGCCCCTTACAAATTTTGATGGTGCCCAAAATCTGCCAAGAAGCGTCGCCTGTGTGCGTGCGGCAATAAAGAGCGAACCGCATTGTGCAAACGTCTTAGAGACGCGCCATCTTAAAGTCAGCAAATGACATTCTGATGACGGCTGTAACACCTAGCTTGTTGCATACGATAAGGAGCAGGTTGGTGTAACTGCTGTGTGCGGATGCTCTTTATTGGTCGGGGAATTGCTAATAAAACGAACCGCCTGCTAGTACCGTGACACAGCTTGCAGATATGTCTTTTGGGTTGCCTATTTCACAGCGCGTTTCATGTTACATGCCAGTTCCTATGCAAAACGGATGGGAAATTCAGTGGTTGAATGTGGTTCCTAACCCAGTTTCGTCTTCATATGAACGATTCATAATGATTGTCCTATGTTTTACTTATGAATAATACGGTTTATGGTATTTAAAATTATTCGTATTGTTTATTGCCGTTTTAAGTTTTTCAGGTCGCTTATTTGTGTGCAATCTTTATTTTAATAAATGCTGCACCCATAAACGAATATCTCCGTGGAGTGGGTAGCGCTGCTGGTCCACATTCTAAAGGTGCTGTGATCAGATCTTGGTCAACATACCTGCTGTAAGTTTTTCACGGTTTTTCTCTTCCTCCTGGCGTATTCAAAGATGTTGCCTCAAAGTACGCCACGCCCACTTCCTTTCTCCTCCTTTCAAACTAATAATTCAGTAACCATCTTATCAGTCAAGTGTACGAATGTGAGTTATTTTGTGTTTCTTTTATCGCTGTCCTGAACACCGCAGGTGTAACGGTAGTTGCAGGCTTTCTGCGCGATAAAAATGCAGTGGACGGTTTGAATTGAAAGTTTATTTTTCTCCACTTTATTTCAGTGACTTTTCTAATGACTGCGTAGTGTGTTTTATGTTTAGTAGGTACTGAGTGTCTAAATATTATTTAACCCTTTAAAGACGAAGCGTATTTGTTTTATATAAGGACTCAGTGCGTACCGCGCTGTAAACACTCTCCACTTCGGTTATAAAAACCAGTCTCTTAATGTTTTATAAGGTAAAAGTCGCTGTTTGTTCTGAGATCCGTACAAAACACATAAACGCAATGTTGGCACGACGTAGAATTTTTTAACGTTAAACCTGGTGGTATGTAAAATTACCGCTAGGCTTTAAAAGGTTCAATTAGCTTCATACGTGACCGGGTTAAACCGCAGCTTGTGAGTTCTTTCCATTTTTCCCCTCTCGCCCTTTCTATAAAACACATCGTACACAATTTTCCCATTTCCCTGTGTAGGGATAGGTTTCGTTGGATAATGTGACACCCTCTGTCATGACGTAATGAGGCCATTTCTGACTAATGTGGTGGAATGATTGGTTTCGCCAGGCAATGAATTGATATTTCAAAAGTGCCCCAGAGAATTTACTCCCACGTTCGCAGGATATGTTTGTCCTCTCTTCTATTCATTATTAATCCAGTGCTGTGCTGGTAGGGTTTGTGTTGAGAAAGTACAGTGATCAAATGTTGCTCTTAATTTCGGACTGTTTGATGCTACCGTTTTAGTTAAGTAATGTTTAAATATACCAAGCCTGTTTGATATCTTTAAGTAATTTAGATTTGTAGCATTTTTTGATATAAATATCATTGAAAGGTCTTCAAATAAAACGTTTTCGGGGGTGGTCTGGGCAATGTGAAATGAAATATTCGGGCCTCTCCCCATGCGCCTATTGAAACCCTAGCCCACGGAACTGCTGTTGGAAACACCGCATTCTTGCAGCTATGGCGCAGCGCCAAGAACGGGTTGCATTTGAACTACCGTAGTATATTTATCAAACAATCAAAATACAACAGACGTGATTTGTGAATTACTTGTGAATCGATGTGTTTCGATTCCTCACAGGATCTTTTTCAGGGCACTAACGTAATCTCTGAAGGCTTTTTAATTCATTAAATCATCACAATAAAATACAGCTGATTGACTTACGTAATTGGTGTGCCAGATTACAGTGTTATAACCATACACAAAAATAATATATTTTTTATGGTTGCGATATTGTGTTATCACATATGGACATTCTACAGGGAGTACTCTTTTTTATCACGGGGCTTGTTCCCACAGGGTGGACGACATCGTTGCCGCACGATGTATAGTCTGTCCATGTCATGCGGACAGTTGATCTTCCTACGAAAGGATCAAGATGCACTGACTGGTGTAATTGCTTGCTTTCAGACGGAAGTTTGCTCCAGTGCCTTAACGGACGTTATCCATGCTGTCATCAACGGTACAGATGGCTGTCTGTTCTGCTTTGGTCACGCCAGGCTCGGTAAGTGATGATTTGGTTTGCTGTGGAAATATTAGTTCAAGCCAGATATTCTTTGAAGATTTTTGTATGCATCCTTTCAAATTCTTTATTCGCTGATTATTCCTGTCATTTACGACGTAATAGTGTACATTGTAGGCTGCTTTTAGCATCCTTAAATAATTCACACATAAACAAACAAATAAATAAATAAATAAATAAATAAATATGAAAGAGAGAAATAATGTTAGCTTTTTGGATATTATGCCTCTATTTTCTGAATACTGAAAGGGAATGATTTCGAAAAGGAGGGGTGGGAGGGGAATAAACTTCGTACCGATTCTAATGACATATGTTGAATGGGGCAAGCTACATCCGACTTAAGTACTGAATAGGAGAGTGGTGTGGTCAACATGCACGAACGTTTCGGGAGCATCCGCATCCCTGAAGATGGATGTTGAAATTTCCTCCGAAACGTCTGCATCTATTAACGAAACTACACGACATCACATTTTAGAAAGCACTAATATATTCACTACCATCGTGACGTCAGATTGGAAATGAAGACTGCCGCATGGAATTCATTACTTCTGTGTAATGTCGAATTGATCTGAGTTCCCTTTTAAGGACTTTTGATTCTAAGCGTTATGAATTGGAGTTCGCGGTTTCACTTTTCAACTAATACGGTCAAAAAAGAAAGTGGGGTGAGCTAATTGGTTTATGGATATCCTATAAATGTGGACGAAGAACGCAGAAGGGGCTGAAGCAGCGGGGAAGTGCAATAAGTAATTTTATATGTTGACTCTTCTTAATTGCTCTTCAATTATAGCGAACTAAAGCCTGGCTCTTTATGACTTTATAGAGAGATATTTCTATTAACCCATTCATCATACTTTCATTTTACTTTGGATTTCTTTTTCGTCAAAGGAAAACACCCTTCCAGCGCGTCTTTTACTTTTCGTTTTCTGTCGGTTGAAAGTTAAGTCCTGTGACTTCTTGCAGTTAATTTCGGCTTCCCTCCAGAAGACGGCGTTACTTTCAACTAACATACAATTTATTAAATATATCTTTCTGTTGCTTGGTTTGAAACGCATCTTGTCTTGCTTTTTTATTTCTCCAAGAAAAGTGGGAAATCTGAGAGGTAAATCATTTCTGATGTTTGTAAATCTGCGCATAATGTTAGGGACGTCAGGAAAAATTTGGACACCAAAATGCTTTAGAATAATTACTGTATGCTAATAAATGGCTCTACTTAACCAATACTCTGAGACTAGCTTGTATGAAGATTATTCTGCTGTTTGTCGTGAATGAGATTGGAGTAAGCTATTGTTTTATGTAATATTGTCCATGCCGTGTACGTGCGTAGATTGCAACAATATACTTGTATATTAAACAAACCAAGAATAAGTAGGCATAAGTAAAACCAGGCTGTGATAAACACGTTAGTATTCTGCCCTTTCAAACTTTATTTGTTCAAATATTTCTAGATATTGTTTGCTTCTCTTGTAATGTACTCATTCACTTATTAAGTTTACAAAATTAAACAATCTATACAGCTTTCGTATTCGTTTCGCAGTCCTTCCCTCTTCTACCTACTTGTTCACGGTAGGTGTAGAGGGTTTTGATTTTTCACTTGATCAGACTCAAACACACCACAGTCGGTAGGACTCCTCTGGACGAGGGATCGGCCCGTCGCAGAGACCTCTACCTGACAACACAAACACTGTACAAGAGACAAACATCCATGCCCGCGGTGGAATTCGAACCCACGATCCCAGCAAGCGATCGGCCGCAGACCTACGCCTTAGATCGCGCGGCCACTGGAGTCGGCAGTTTGAGTTTTTTTTCGTTTCGTAGACCGTACCTCTTCTACCTACTCACAGTAGGTGTCGAGGTTGTTTATTGTCACTTGATCGCATTCAGACACACACCACAGTCGGCAGGACTCCTCTGGACGAGGGATCGCCCCGTCAGAGAGACTATCTGACAACACAAACACTGTACAAGACAAAAACATCCATGCTCCCCCCGTAGGTATGGTGGAAANGGGCCCATCGCAGAGACCTCTACCTGACAATACAAATACTCACAAAAGACAAACATCCATGTCCCCAATGTGATTCGAACCCACGATCCCAGCAAGCGCTCGGCCGCAGACCTACGCCTTAGACCGCGCGGGCACTGGGATCGGCTGTATAGTCTTTTATAATCTTAAATACAATATATTCAGTTATTCTTTTTGAGATTTAAGTTTTGCATGTATGATTATCGTGAATTGTATTTTCGTCACGTGTATGGGATTATATTACGTTATAGATTGTATTTTCTCTTGTTATATATCCAAAGGTTGTGTTACCTATTTTGGATCTCTGGAATATGCAAATAAAGTACAAAGATGTGTGGTTCTACAGCACAGCCATCTGTTGACAACTAGTAAAACTATGTGTGTGGCATCTACACGGTTACATTGTCGTGCCACGAGACGAACGGAGTCACATGATTTTCATAAATTTACCCAAATGTTAATAATTGAATATGCCATGAAGTAAGTCAAAATTAAGTAATTAAGTAAATGGTAGGGAGACAGTTTTGCGTTTACAAAATTGTGACTGAACTGTGCACCAACCTTGCCAGTTAAAATCGTAATCGTCCTTCCATTACGATGAGTGAAAGTCCAAATATTGACTCAAACCGAAATTTCTGTGTTGCATCTGTGAATGACGTAGCCCACTCTCTAAAATGACAGCAATTTAAAATCTATTTACATTAATTTGTAATCTACATGTATTGCTGGGATTTAACTGGTAGTTAAAACTCCCCACCCACGATACTGTGTGTGCCTATTAATCCTGAGATTGAAGTATTACCCCCACACAAATTACCCGACACTAAACCTCTGGGCTTTACCTATATGTGAAAACATCCTGACTGTTTGGCAATCCTTCGTGCACGCGCGTGCGTACACACGGATGTGGTAGATTGGCACAGTGGCGTTCTGAAGTCAGTGGAGTCTAAACTGTACCGAGGGCAATAGATTATTACATTTCTTTCCGTAACACGGACAAACGTAATTCTCTGGAATGAAATTAAAGGTCTTGGCCCCAGAAGTGGCACCAAAATGTTATGACACACAGTTATTGTTATTTTTAAATCACATTTTCGCCCGTGAAAACCAGGATATTTACTGTTCAGGCATGTCGAGCCTTCAGGATGAATTCCTGATGGATGGTGCATAATGGCAACAGCAAACGGAAGTTTCAGTTTCTTCTTTCAGTCATGTTACCATATCAACATAATGATCGCCTTACACTGGTTGTCGTTTTTGTTGTAAAGTGCAAATTATATTCTTTCTTAAAAGTGTCACGTGGTGCAAACAATTCTTATCCACATTCCGAAATTTCTCATTACATTAGAATTATTCGAAAAATATATTTCCGTCTTTTGCTACCAAAACATTCAGTATAACCAGCTGGACACTCCAATTGGTCTTCGACCATTGTCTAATTAACCTTTATCCTGCTAATGTGGAATAGATGGTGAGCTGCTAATAATGCCAGCACCACTAATGTGTAATATTTGGTGACCTACATTTGACAACGCTGAAAGGAGGCCCTTTGTCTCTCTCTCTCTCTCTCTCTCTCTCTCTCTCTCTCTCTCTGCACAATGTCTCAACACTGAATCAATCGTGAAAGACGTCCTATGTCATATCTGTGTGCACACACTTACTCGGCTACCAACTAGGCCCAGTTGGTAGCCGAGTAAGACACAGGACGTCTTTCACGATTGATTCAGTGTTGAGACATTGTGCAGAGAGAGAGAGACAAAGAGGCTCCTTTCAGCGTTGCCAAATGCAGGTCACCAAATATTACACATTAGTGGTGCTGGCATTATTAGCAGCTCACTATATATTCCACATTAGCAGGATAAAGGTTAAAGTACAACATTCTGAGGAATACGACGTTTTGCAAAAGGTTTCCCTACGCAAATTCTGTATACATTTGTTTTTTTACCATCCTGACAACATGATCGGCCGATCATAGCTTGCTAAATTTCACTGCTACTACAGTACTAGTGCCTGACCGAATGCTGAAGGTGGATGGTAGCTTCAAACACTTCAACCTCCTACCCGAGTTATTACAAAGTTCTGTTTCCCCATTCTTCACTACCATCCACCTTCAGGACTCAGTAAATTCTCTGTGTGTATTACGAACGTTTTCATTATGCAGTACTTGTCACCAGATGTTATTCGGATGATCAAATAAAGAAGAATGAGATGGACGGGGCATGTGGCACATAAGGGGGAGAGGGGAGGTGCATACAGGGTTTTGGTGGGGAAACCCGAGGGAAAGAGCCACTTCGAAGTCATAAGCGTATATGGGAGGATAATATTAAAGTGGATCTTTAAGAAATAGGATGGGGCGTAGACTGGATTGGTCTGTCTGAGGATAGGGACAAGTGGCGGGTGAACACGGTAATGGACTTTTTCTTTCTTTAAAATGCGGGGATTTATTGACTAGCTGAGGAACTGTTAGTTTCTGAAGAAGGTCCCTGCTCTTTGGAGTTAGCTAGCTAGCTAGTTTGTTTGTTTGTTTGTTTGTTTGTTTGTTTGTTTGTTTGTTTGCTTGCTTGCTTGCTTGCTTGTTAATATCCTAAATTTCTAACTTGTTTCATCCTTCAGATATTTTCCTCAGGACTTTTTTTTCGTATTTGCATTCTTACATCGATATATAATAATACATAAATTATATTTGTTTGTATTGTAACATGACTTTTTCTAATATAAGTGTATTGTAACATTAGTGTATTGTAATATTTTATTGTTGTAGTATTTTAACATGAGTGTGTTTTAACACAGCACTGTCGTAATGTTATTGTAGTATTGTAACATGAGACTATTGTAGTATTGTAACATGGGGTGTGTTAACCCTTTAAAGACGAAGCGTATCTGTTTTATATAAGGACTCAGCGCGTACCGCGCTGTAAACACTCTCCACTTCGGTTATAAAAACCAGTCTCTTAATGTTTTATAAGACAAAAGTTGCTGTTTGTTCTGAGATCCGTACAAAACACGTAAACGCAATGTGGGCACCACGTAGAATTTTTTAATGTTAAACCTGGTCGTACGTAAAGTTACCGCTAGGCTTTAAAAGGTTAATATAAGAGGATTTTAACATGAGGGAATTGTAATATTGTTACGTGAGGGTATTTTAACTCGTCTGAGAAGTCTTCAATTACACTGAAGCTGGCACATAACTTTTAACGAAGCCGTAGATGCAGTTAAAGAGATGTGGCCCAAATGCTTGTGAATTAGTTCATGGCACTTATGTAAGTGCTGGCGGATTGAACACTAGTGTAAGTATTGAACACTTAGAACAGTACAAATTTAATATAATTTAGAGAAGAGGATTTGAATTCTTAAAATATAAAATGTTTAATACCATTCAGAAGCTAACATTTTCGTCCGGTAAAATCACGTGATCAATACACTAAAGTATGACGTGCATTTCAGTTAGTTATTTAATTTGAAATGCATATAGTTTGTCGTTCCAGGGGTTGTTATATGGTGGTGGATAGATGTTAAATTGAATTGCGGCAATCGCAGGAACCACCAAAATATCCTCGTTAAATTTTTCGACGTTTATTGCAGAAGAAAATTTAAAATTTGTTTGCTTTATTTGCTACGCCACTGAACTTCTGTCTCTTTTCCCTGAATTTTCTAAATCTGTCCCCACTCCTACAGTTATCTACCTCATCCATCTACACACCTAAAGCCAGGTTTCTGTGGGGATTTCCCCCGCTTCCAAATATCGATCTATCGTACGACTCATTCTGCATTCTGCCCTCATAAAAACATCATTAACTCCACACACATACAGATATCCCTCCAACCCCCCCCCCCCCCTCCGATAAGCGCCCTCCCTTCTGCAGGTCCTGATCCGATCAGCTCCGCACATAACTGCGTCCCCCCTCTCGTGAATCCTGGACCCCAAGGGGCCGATCGCGGATTCAAAACGTCACCATCAACGACCCATAGCGCTCACATTTATGTCAGAACGGCCTAACCAATCACCTAACTTCAATTTCCCAGAACACTAATGTTTGCTTTTCTGTCCAGTTCAGAACTGAAATTTTACTGACAATGCATTGTGCAAACATGCAATTTGCCCTGCCTGAAATACTTCCGTATTATCCGGACCTCGCTTTCAACTAGTACACTGTGCTTCATGAATGTAAACGTAAAGGAATTATATTTTGTATTGCTACAGTCTGTAATTTTGCTGTAAAGTAGTCAGCCTTCGTGGCACTATAGTTGTCGCTTTTACTAGTTGCAGCAAATTAAAAATTCCATTATCTGGTGAGGTCTTATGTCATAACATTTGGCTTGTTCAAAATTTGTAGTTTTTAAGCATGTTAATTAACATAGGTGACAGATGCTAAGATTATATAGGATCGGTGATGGATGAATGAAAATGGAGCGTTTGTGGAGTGATACTGACAGGGGACAACCGAAGTACTAAGAATAAAACCTGCTCCAGAACCACTCTGTCCACTACAAATCACAAATGGAATGGCGGGGGATCGAACTCGGTTCTCCGCGGTAAGAGACCGACGAATTACCGCCTGGCCCGTGGCACAGCACCCAGAAGCTGTGACAGGGCACAGAGTGATGCACAGCCTGAGAGAGGACATGGTGATCTCATACGCTTACTTTTTTACTTAAGGAAGAAAATTGGACAAAGTGTGGCGTTTGTTTTTCGTAGAGCGTACTTACCCCCAAAGACATTAGAACATGAAATTTACTCCGTTCTGTTGCCAACATAAGACGGTAGCCACGACGCTTAAATCTCCGTCTGCGTCTAAGTATTAACCCTTTAAAGATGAAGCGTATCTGTTTTATGTAAGAACTCAGTCCGTACCGCGCTGCACTTCGGTTATAAAAACCAGTCTCTTAATGTTTTATAAGGCAAAAGTTGCTGTTTGTTCTGAGATCCGTACAAAACACATAAACGTAATGTGGGCACCACGTAGAATTTTTTAATGTTAAACCTGGGGGTATGTAAAGTTACCGCTAGGCTTTAAAAGGTTAATGTAGAGTTTTGGATGCGTTTCAAGTCCTCTTCTGCAATGCTTTTAATTACATGTATATGATTTATTTTCTTAATTGGAAGGACATTCCTGCTTCAGAATTTAACTACCTGCTGTATGTTGTGGTATTGACAGGCAAACTGTCATATGCCGGGCGAACAGCTTTCTTGTAAGGACAGTACGAGATAATTGTTGTTTTATTTTTTCTGTTGCAACAGGGAAGACCTACACCATGGTGGGAAGCCCCGAGGCAGCTAACACCCTCGGAGTGATACCGTGCGCTATCTCGTGGTTGTTCCGTGGAATTAACGAGCAAAAGCAGAAGACAGGGGCTCGATTCTCCGTTAGGGTCTCTGCAGTCGAAGTTTTACAACAGAGTGGAGGAACTTCGCAGCAGCTGAAAGATCTACTTGCAGGACATGCAAACGGTAAGTGCTCTTACTGGTACGACACGTGTGTTGATGTTCACTGGTACGACACGTGTGTTGAGGTTCGCTGGTACGACACGTGTGCTGACGTTCACTGGTACGACACGTGTGTTGATGTTCACTGGTACGACACGTGTGTTGATGTTTACTGGTACGACACGTGTGTTGATGTGTACTGGTACTATACGTATGTTGATGTTTACTGATACGACACGTGTGTTGATCTTCACTGGTATGACACGTGTATTGATGTTTACTGGTACGACACGTGTGTTGATGTTCACTGGTACTACATGTCTGTGTATGTTCACTGGTACATGTGTGTTGGTGTTCACTGATACGACACGTGTGTTGATGTTCACTGGTACGACACGTGTGTTGGGAGTCACTGGTACGTCACTAATTTCATAATGTGCTGGGTTTTATGGCACTTTGTACTCCTCACCAAATATCATTCGGATGTTCAAATAAAGAAGAGTGGTTGCTTCGATGAACATTTTGATGAATAACATCACGTTCTTTTCTGTAGGTGTAATATTTATCAATAAAACACCGTCAGTACCCTGGTTAATCAATAGTTCTCAAGAAGAATTAGATGGGCCTGCCATTTGGCACGTATGGGGGAGGAGAGGTGCTTAGAGGGTTTGAGGAGAAATATGATGGAAAGAGACCACTTGGAAGACCTAAACGCAGGTGGGATGATAATATTAAAGTTGATCTTAAAGAAATCGATTGGGAGAACGAGGACTGGATCGATCTGACTCAGGACAGGGACAAGTGAAGTGCTCTTGTGAACGTGGTAATGAACAAAATAGTATTAATCGGAGGTCCAACATAAAACGGTAATGAACCATCTGATTCTGTAAAATACGGGGAATTTCTTGAATAACTGAGGAACTATTAAAAATAAGATGGCCATCTTTTAGTTTAGCAGCGATTTTTTATCTGATAGCATAGCAGCTTCCATATTTAACCACGTATTGGACTTACTGGTAAATAATGGCTATGCAAGACGTTGCAGTCTAGGGATTACATGGAGCGTCTGTGGGATTAATATTCAGTAGGCAGTGTAGCTCCTTTGCTGTTCGCTGTGTTGCAAACATTCGCAGGTCATAAAAATTCGCGACAAGCTTTAAATTTAGATTCAAAAGAAAAGATAGCTTGACTTGGATGCATATTTCTAGACTTGAACAAAAGAAAATTGCAATATCTGAAGAAGAAATGTGGGGTTGAAAGAAGGGTGTTCAACCCTCGTCTCATTGTAACGAGTGTTAGCACCATCTGGTGCACCCGCATTTCACCCCCATCCGCCCAAAACTCTCAAGGCAGGGCGCTAGGACATCACTTTTTACGTTATTCGCATGAAAGTAGTGGATTTCTTGCTCTTTCGAAAATGGTTCCAGGATTTATACCAGGGTTGAAATGGGTGTTTCTGTTTTTAAGGGAGGGTGTTATAGAAGGCTGAAAGCGGGTAATTTTTAGGGTATTGGTTTTCTGGCAGTAAAACCTGCCTGGTATAACTAGGGGCTATAGAAAGAGTTTTCTTGTGTTTGTAGAAAAGTTTCGTGTTTTGTGGGAAGGGGGCGTTTGGGAAGGTTTCTTCTCTATGGAAGGGGGTGTGATGCTTAGTGAGACTTAACTTAAGACTTTGAAAGGACTCTCCACCTCCCTACATTTAAGGGTCTCGCTTATTCGAATGGGCTGTGGAAGTTCTTCGCTGGAAACCAATACTCGGGATAAAGGCTGTACTCAAGAAGTGAGAAAAGACGATTTTGGCCATAAAATATTTCATTTATGACGCCAAAAATATCGCTTTTGATTTTCTTTAGTGCGTGACAGATTGTGACGTCCATGGTGATAGTTATGACAAAATGGCGGATGTGCGGGATCTAGCAAAAATGGCACCTTTCTTTCCATATTCAAGCGACAATTCGAATATCGAAAGGCTTTGTGCTTCTTTGTTATTTCTGTCACAAGTTCTAATTTCAGTACTAGCTGTAATTTGTATTCTATTTCAGCACAGTAGCCTGTTTTCTTTCCCAAATGATTGTGTATGTTTTAACCCATTGAAGTTATTTGAAGAGTTCACTCAATCAGCTATTTTGACGGCTGTGAAACGTCGCCGGATTAAAATTAAAATATTTCGCTCTCCCGACAATGGATGTAGCACCGGTAACCTGCACCAAAAATAACTGTTAAGCGTTTGATTGGAAATATTTGAATTAATTTCATGTAAGGATTTTTAAATACTTTTAAGTAACTTCCCAATGGATGAAGGTAAAGGTAAATTTATCCCTGTGCACGCCGTGAAGGTATTTGGGAGGAAGAGAGGTATAGCTCCATTCATTCTTAATCTTGGCACTGCGTGGTGGTGAGTGGTTAGCTTCACAACCCGACCGCTTTACCCCTGAGGAAACAATGTTGGTATATACAACACCAATTGATGAATTCCCTGATGATGAACCAGTAATATTCGAAACATTTAGGACTTTAGTGTTTTTAAAAATATTGTTGTGAATCTAATGACAACTGTGTGCATTGTCGGTTAAAATTATAGAAACTGAATTACATTGCACGGAATGGAAAATTTAAAAATTTGGAACTGTAATGTGTTTTTTCATAGTACTTTAATTTTGCCATGTAAATTATTATTCCATATTCACATCCGTCTACTACCGACGCTGTAGTGTTGTCCAGATACCGACAGCGTCACTGAATAAACCACAAGAGTGTCTGGTGTTGACTTACTGGCCGAAACATGTAGTCACAGTACACTGTCAAATCCCGATATAGCGCCGTGCTTTCTTCGCCGCTAATTGTGACGAAGAAAGCACGGTGGAATGTATCGAAGGTCGCGGTAAATTGAAATGTCGTGTAATGGGGAATCTCTGATCACAGACTGTTACGGGCGGTAAGCGATGGTGGCGCCACACCTTTGGTTAATTTTATCAGTTATCAAATGGTACCTGATATTTTACGTGACAACATAAGAGCTGCGTAACTAGTATTTTGGAATTGTAATCAAACCACAACACAAATACGCCAAAATACTTCAAATTACAGTCATCTGTGTTATCACAACATGTAGCATAGTAAATTTGTTTCGACGTTTCGAAGGGACATTCTGCTTTTATCTTCAGCTAACTGATGTTCAAGTGGGTGCTCAAATTATTAGAAGAAGAAAATATGTCGGTTTTGCAGGAAGGTTGCAAGAATTATGACCAATAAGAGTATTACCTGTTTTTTATCGTGTCCAAACGACCGGCCGTTTTTATTCCCAGAATTAATTGTAATGCAATTCAAATGAATCCAATTGCGAAAGTGATCCGTACAGCCAACTTCTAGCTAAATAATTTATCTTCTTCCTTCCATTATCGTAGCAGAAGAAACTGATTGTATTGTTGTGTTGATTAACGTATTCATGGTTGTTATGCCTTATTTACAAGGGAAGAGGTGGAGTAGGGTGTCTGTTGTAATGTGCCCCCTGGTTGTAAATTGTAACTGTACGCAGAAATTGAAATATTATCTGCAAGAAATGGACGTACCGAAATAATACCATTGTTTGTAACGATACCAGTAGAAATACATGCATCTTGCGTGTGGAAGATGTACGTCATAGGCACATATTATGTACGAATTGTAACAAAAACAACCTCCCCGGCTTGTTTCTCCTGTTAGCATAAAGTTGAGCTCTAGAAATCAAAACAAAGTTCCCCTTCCAGCGCCCCCCTCATCCACCCACCCACCCCGTCCTCATTGTAGCCTAGTGCTACGTGTGTAGAATTGCCACAGCTGTGATAGAACATTCTCTTTGTTTCACTTCATCCATCCTTCCGTGCAGAATTAATGTTTGTAAATTACATTAATTAGTAATTACTTTAATGTAGCTATACATCTCTCTTGTGCCGTCCGTTGGTTGTCTGTTGAATAATTACTTTTCTAAACTAATTATGTAACATTCCAAGTTACGAGCCAGTTGTTTTATGTAGCCTGTTCAACAACGTTGTGAATAGATTCGCCATCTGTAGGCTACGTATGTGAAATGCTAATATAGATGTTTGTTTGGAGAATGTATATTGTACATTTTTGGTTCATCCTTACGCTATGTTAAACACTGTTACCAGTTACAAGCAAACGTTTTGTTACGCAAGAGACGTGTCTTCTCAGGTGACATCTGTCGTTTCCAATTGTGCTAAGACATAAATTATACCGCTATTCCAAGTACTAACGCGGAATTCCAATCATAACCCAAACATACATTTCGACTAATTTTAAATTGCCCGTAACCGTGCGTTGAACAGTTAGATATGGTAACTAAAACCAGCAAATGCACACAGGTGTATGAACATATGTTATAAACGTATTAGTAACTTTTACATGTTTTGGCTACTCATGTGGCCATCCTCAGGGTGGTGCGTTACGAAGAATACATTGAGAATATTTTATAATATTTTACAGCTGTGCATTGGTTCACGTAACTTTTGTAACATCTCAATGTATTTATTCTTCATAATGCCCCTCCCTGAGAATGGCCACATGAATGGCCGAAACAGGCAGAAGATATTACTACGTTTGTAATATATTTTCATGTGTGCATTGATTGATTTTAATCACCGTATCTGTACGTTTCTACTTTGTATACTTAGCTGTCGTATCTGTTGCTATTTATTCTATTTGTGAAGGGCATGTCACTGAAGTGCAGACTCTTTATACGTTAAACACATCTAATAGAAACTCAAACTTTGCGTCGCTTTTATGTTTGTAAATGTTGACTCACAAATAATATTTATATACAATATGTAGATCTGTTTACGAAGTGTCTCCGTGCCAGGCTCTACAAGTTTGCATCCAGGGTTTGGTAATTATTGTTATCAAACGGAAACGAGGAGAAAAACTTCACGCCGTTACCTTGTTATTTTGCTGTCTACAAAGCCATAACCTCAATACCAGTCACATATATCGCCAAGATTTATTATCATACGTCATTTCCGGCCCCAGATATGCGTAGCGCTAGTGTCGCTTCCGCCTCAGCCTCACACGTTCGCTCCTTCGCCATATTGTTTTTACTGATTTTATTATGTTATAAAACACTATGTGTGGGGCACGCGGTGACGCAGTTGGTTCAGGCACTGCGCTACAAACCGGAAGGGCGCAGGTTGGATTCCCGATTGTGTCACTGAAATTTTTCATTGACATAATCCTTTCGGTCGCACTATGGCCCTGGGGTCGACTCAACATCTAACAGAAATGAGTACCAAGAATATTTCCTGGGGGGTAAAGGCGGCCGGTACGTATCGCTGATAACCTACCACCTTCATGTGCCGATTGTCTAGAAATCTGGGAGCCTGAACCTCCTGGAACCCTAACGGCCTGTCCAGGCCTGTAATGGGACTGCTTTAACTTTTTTTACCTTTTATAAAATACCATGTTTGGGATTCGTCCAATAGTATAGTGACATGGTTCTAATATGACAAATGTCGCTGTTCACTTTTGCTCGGCTCGCTTAACTTACAAATTTTCGAAGTGCAACTAACAACGGGTTTGTTAGATGTGACGCGTGTCTGCGAGCCAAAGGGCAAAATTTCCTGCGTCTTTTTTAAACACAGTGAGTAAAAATCGAATATTAACAGCAATACATTGAACTAACCCCGGGCCATGTCACATTGGAATACCGGCAATTGCTGCGCTGCCTACCGTCACTGTAGATGGTCTGAGCGAAATTCAATGGGAAATGTCAGATAAAGTACTGACCCTGTATAACGTTTTACCAAGTGTTGTGAAAATCTGTGTACTTATTGGAAAGTTTAAATGGAGCCAACACACACACGCCACTTTTTTCTCGTTAAGGGGGAGGTGGGTAAGCTAACAGGGTTTACAATATGAATGGTATAAAGTAGACGTAATGTCTCAAATCTTGCTTTATTTGTGTTTGTTCGCGCCTCACATTTGTACCGCGATACGGTCAATTGAATTCTTATTTCTTGTTGCATTGCAGCTCTGATGAAGTTCGTATTAGGGATGTCATTTGATATCGATAAATCGGTAAGAGAGGATTGTGTAGCAAAACGTTTAATATCGATGTATTACTCAAATTTTTGTGGCTATGTTACTTCTATTATTTAGAAAGGCAGCGATGGAGAAAGGAGAAGACAGGCAGCCGACAATAGACGTTATGTAAACAGAATTATTTAGAGAGGCAACGATGGAGAAAGGAGAAGACATGCAGCCGACAATGGACGTTATGTAAACAGAATTATTTAGAAAGGCAGTGATGGAGAAAGGAGAAGACAGGCAGCCGACAGTGGACGTTATGTAAACAGAATTATTTAGAGAGGCAATGATGGAGAAAGGAGAAGACATGCAGCCGACAATGGACGTTATGTAAACAGAATTATTTAGAAAGGCAGTGATGGAGAAAGGAGAAGACAGGCAGCCGACAATGGACGTTATGTAAACAGAATTATTTAGAAAGGCAGCGATGGAGAAAGGAGAAGACAGGCAGCCGACAATGGACGTTATGTAAACAGAATTATTTAGAAAGGCAGCGATGGAGAAAGGAGAAGACATGCAGCCGACAATGGACGTTATGTAAACAGAATTATTTAGAAAGGCAGCGATGGAGAAAGGAGAAGACATGCAGCCGACAATGAACGTTATGTAAACAGAATTATTTAGAAAGGCAGCGATGGAGAAAGGAGAAGACAGGCAGCCGACAATGGATGTTACGTAAACAGAAAGTTAGCGTGTAGTGGAGCTGTACATTACATTGTTAATTCGTGTCCAACACTTTTTAGTGCAAACACTGACAAAGTACAATTTTTAAGACAATTTCACTAGGTGCTGCGGTAGCGAAACCTTTTCCTGTCAGTAAGACGATTTTTGTCGATAAGACCACTCCGAAATCGATATAAAATTTCATATCCTTTTACATCCCTATTTTGTACTATTTTTAATTCCCAGAATTGTTTATTATTGCCTCCCTCCAAAAAAAATACCCTTTGAGAACCACTAGTAACTCACCTAGTGAAGAAATCCCGCCGGTTTTTGAAACCCGAAGGTTCTTTACCGTGTTCAGGAAAGCCCAACATTAATCCCTGTCCTAAGCCAGATGAATCCAGTCCGTACCCTCACAGATTACTTGTGTACGATCAATTTTGATATTATGGCTTTATATGAGCCCAGATCTTCCTTTCAGCTTTCAGACTTTACAGTGAAAGACCAATCGTTTCTCCGTTGCCTGAGTCTCTCCAGAGAAGGTATCAAATTCTGACGCGCTGTGGCGTTTTGTCGTGTCAGAACAAGTACAGGGTTGTGAACCTCGTAACTTGCTGGTTATCTTAGAACGGAGATTTCAAAATTATATGAAAATGTACGTGCCCTGAAGTTTAACAACAGTTTATTGTTATTATTATTATTATTATTTTATTATGTTTTTGATATTACAGATATTTGATTTCTTTCTCGCAATTTTAGAAACTCCTCCGTGTTTACTGCTACCTTTAAAAACTGTCCATCTGCAAGATGTTTTTTGGCTGCTAAACGTGTGTGCACAGAAATCCATACCTTTAGGAAACCCATTACTTCATTAAAACAGATTCTGCGCTAATCTGTGACATGTTTAAATCAACTTACCTATGTTTTTTCGGGGCTTAGGTTTTTTCCCCCATTACTTCTTTTGTATTGCTATTTTCCTGTCATATTGCTTTTGTATAGAGTATACAGAACTGTAGTTTTACCTGTTGTTTTCTATGGGTGTGAAAGTTGGTCTTTCACACTGAGGGAGGAACAAAGACTGAGGGTGTTCGAGAATAGGGTGCTGAGACGGATATTTGGGCCTAAGAGGGACCAGACGACAGGGGAGTGGAGAAGACTACATAACGAGGAACTTAATGACCTGTACTCATCACCAAATATTATTCGGGTAATCAAATCGAGAAGAATGAGATGGGCGGGGCATGTAGCACGTATGGGGGAAAAGAGAGGTGCATACAGGATTTTGGTGGGGAGACCTGAGGGAAGGCGACCACTTGGGAGACCCAGGCGTAGATGGGAGGATACTATCAAAATGGATCTTCAAGAAGTGGGATGGGGCATGGACTGGATTGAGCTGGCTCAGGATAGGGACAGGTGGTGGGATCTTGTGAATGCGGTAATGAATCTTCGGGTTCCATCAAATGCGGGGAATTTGTTGACTAGCTGAGAAAATGTTAGCTTCTCAAGAAGGCCTGTACTCCATGTAGTTAGTTAGTTAGGTAGTTAGTTAGTTAGTTAGTTATTGTTTTTGTTTTGTCTATGTAGTGTTTTTTTTTTTTGTACTTGTACTTTCTTTGTGTTTTATTTGCAGACATGTTTGCGGTCACGAATGTGAGATTCTTGTAATTCTGTAACACCTCTTTAATCCACAGCGATATCAGATTTGTGAATTATAGCTGTGACGTGTTTTCATATGATCTGTGCAGATTGTGAGCAGTCTCCTGGCGTGTACCTGCGTGACGACCCGCTGTTTGGTACTCAGCTGCAGAACCAGAGCGAACTCCGTGTGCCAACTGCCGAGAAGGCAGCCTTCTACTTGGACGCGGCCGTCAGCAGTCGGAGTGGCGGTCGCGGCGATGGTTCTGCCGGCAGCAGCGCGGATTCACATCTGCTCTACACTCTCCATGTGTACCAGTATAGTGTTGCCGGGAAGGGCCACGGGGTTGCAGGGGGCAGAAGTCGACTCCACCTAATCGATCTGGGAAGTTGTGAAAGAGGCAAAGCGAATGGTGGTATGCCGCTTTCTGGACTGGGAAACGTGCTTTTGGCTATTTTCAACGGGCAGAAGCATCTCCCGTACAGGTGAGACAGATCAACCGAGTTAAATTTGTGTCACAGAAGTTTGTGGCGTTTTGTAATATGTTTTCATAACACTTTCAGTATCGTGATGTTACTGAAACACTCCCTCTGTAGAAAAGTCTTCCAGTTACCACCGAGTCCCAACACCAGACTTAACTTGACCTATGTTATTGCAGTTCACTTCTTTACATCTTGTATTTTTAGGCGCATTTGCAAAGCAGTTGCCGAAAGCAACTATTAGCCTCTTCTTGTCTGTCCACCTGTTCACAAAGAACCATGCGACTCGCAATTGACACATTTCCTGGAAATCTCAGATTCACTATTATTATTGTCAATAATTCTCGATTTTTCAAATTGACAATTAACAGACACTTTACGTTAAGACCTATGCACATTCATGATACTATTCCGCCGTTGTTGGTTTTTAAAATGGATATCAGCTGTGTTATGTGTGAGGTACGAGCTAAGTCGAAGGTGCTGTTGACGATCGAAACAAAATCGAGAATGGTCGATTGTAAATCTCCCCCTAGATACATTGATTATAGTCGTATGTAAATCTGTCATAAAGACATGGAGAAATCTTGTAGTTTGTTTGATGTGAAACATGGAAGTTTGCAGATAGATACTCGCATTTCTAGTGTTTTTCTTGCAGTTGGTAACGAATTTAAAATTCAGAGACATTAACAGAGTTAAAGCGCCAGAAATGTTACAATCTTGAGGCACTTCCTAACTTTTCATATTACCCACTTAATGTGTAATCAGTTCTGCACTTGGTCCATTTTCATTCAGATTTCTGATAACAGTGTTAGGTTTATTTTAACCGGGTTCATACCACATGTTGTTCATATCCCACTGACCCAAACAGGGCTATCATTTCACTATTAGAAAGCCTGTTGAAACCCCAGCAGAAAGTTGTTATAAAAAAATACAGTAACTTCCAAAATTCTGTAAAAGCTACTAATTAAAAAGCTGCAAAGATAATGAGCTTGGTAGGAAAAGAGATGCATTAAGTAGTGTTTTTGTTCAGAAGACATTTTTGGCAAATTTGAACACTGTAATACCAACTCAAGTACACTTTACACTGCACTCATCTTTTTCTCTTGTCCATTACTACTTGCTTTAATAACATAATGCTGAAGAGCAGCAATGTAGAAGGATTTGTTTTTGATGCTGAAATTGTCGCCAGTATAAAACATGCTCTGTTACAGTTAAGTTATTTCAGGGTTTTAGAGTTGTTATCATGTGTAGATGTTCCCAGATATTTTGTACACATTTCATGGATCTGCTTCGATGTTCATATACTTAGCAATACTTCTACTATTCAGGGAACACAAAGTGACGCAGCTGTTGAAGGAGTGTCTGAGTTCCCTGACATGCCATGCTGCGATGATTGCCCATGTGTCACCTACAGCACAGCATTACACAGACACCCTGGCTACTGTACAGCTAGCTTCCAGGATACACCGCATGAGGCGGCGCAAGATAAAGGTTGGTACAGTCACCTGTGTAGAACATGAGCATCATTAACCCTTTAAAGACGAAGCGTATCTGTTTTATATAAGGACTCAGTGCATACCGCGCTGTAAACACTCTCCACTTTGGTTATAAAAACCAATCTGTTAATGTTTTATAAGGCAAAAGTTGCTGTTTGTTCTGAGATCCGTACAAAACACACAAATGCAATGTGAGCACCACATACAATTTTTTAGTGTTAAACCTGGTTGTATGTAAAGTTACCGCTAGGCTTTAAAAGGTTAAGAGAGTGTTTCAAAGTGTGTGACACAAATTATGCCACTTAACTGTGTTATGTATTTTATTGCTAACTAAGTGCAACCGAGTCCTTCTTGAGAAGCCGCTACTCAAAACAAAGAAAGTTATCACAATGTTTGTACGATTCTGCCACAGGTTTATTTTCTGAGCTGAAAATAAGCAGTCCATTTTTCTTACTGTATTCTTTAAGATTCATTTTAAGATTATCCTCCCATCTTTGGCTAGATCAGGCCTGCTGAACCTTTTATGTAGTGTGGGCAACATTACAAAGATGTGGTCTGCATGTGGGCAACGTGAAATCCCATAGACAGAATGAGGAATGAATACTTATATGTATAACTTTACCCATGCATTTATCTATTCCTTATGCCCAATAAGAATATTCTGATGATAATAGGAAAAGTCTATAAAAATGCATCTCACAACCTAGGTTATTTTTAGCATATTTTTATGAAATGAATTAGTAATATAATATACGTCCTCATAAATCAACAGTTCATAAGTGTTCAGAGTTGCTTCAGCATTCTATTTGGTTTGGCCATGGAAAGGGTTAAAAGACATTTTCTCATTTCAGATATCTCCACGCACAACATAACACTGTGTCACAAGCAACATGTTGCCTATGAATAATGGGTTGAGTGAGCATTGGCTACATGTTCCAAGTTCTTTCTTTCTTTCTTTCAGCTTTTCTGACAAAAATTTTGTACTCATTTCTGTTCTGCTGCATACATGCCCCAACATTCTCATTCTCCTCGACTTGATCACTTTAATAACATTTGATGACAAAAATTACAAAGCTTCTTATTATAAAGTTGTTACCAGCCTCCTGTTACTTCTGATCATGTAACCAGCCAACTACACAATGTTTAGTTACAATTACATTTATTTTTGAGCTGCTATATATTTCAGCCTTCCAGCCATTTTCAGGGAACCATTCCAAATGCTATTGGAAGGAACTCAGTTCTTTACATTCTTTTAATTATTTATGTACATTGAAAATTAAACATTACAAATGTTCATTGCTTGTTTCATAAAAAATTGTGTATTGTGTATGACAATTAAAATTAAGTAATATGTAAGGTTTTGTATACTTTCTTTATATGGTAATCAGATACTGTTTTTGTGTCAGTCTGTAGACAGGTTTGTCATTCACTGTGTAGATGTCTACATGTGTTCTATGGTTAAATGTAAACACATCAAAAACACCATATATCATATTTATATTTTCAAATGTCCCAAGGTCAGCTGACAACTTCTCTTCCTCAATTCTGTAATGATAAAACGTGAAGTGGCCCCTCTGCAAATTTTGTTTATAAGTTTGTGTTTGCTGACGTATGTCAGTTTTAGATAGAGTGCCACCTCCCATGAAAAAGGTTGAGTCTTTATCGAGCACAAAACCTTGTTCAATTTACTTACACTGTATCATGGTGTTTTGTGATGTTGTGTAGCTGTGATTTAAACTTCCTGGCAATAAAATATTCAAACTTTGTTTTGTTTTCAAATGTGTCTCTTTAAAACTTAAGTCAATGTAGCTTATGACATATGATTATTTTAGTTCAGTGGAGGTTCAGCTGGCTCCGGTGGCAGCTCTGGAGAGGAAGCAGCGGCCCGTTTGCAGCAGGCGCAGGAGAACGGTCGTTCCACTGGCAGCTCAGATGTTGATCCTTCCAGCAGTGAGCAGTCAGCTGATACCGTCATCTATGTAGGTCCATCTGATGATGCCGCGACAGATGGCGAGCATCCACCAGTCTACATCCCCAGTCTTAATTCTGGTGACAACCGCTGTGCTATGGGAAAGGTCCTAAGGGGGTCCAGTGCTGAGCACAGGCTGTCATCTAAGAGTGGCAACCACCAGAGCAAATCAGCATCATCATCACCAGCTAAATCAGCCAACACACAATCGAAACTTCCGAATGGCAGTGTTGTAGAAGACAGGAGTAGTCCACCACACCGTGGCAGTTCGACAAAATCCATGACAAATCAGCCAAACTCAAAAACGTCTTCCCCCATTCATAGCAGTAGCTGTAAATCTTCCCCTGTAAGAACACCTAAAACAGTGCCCCATAAAACAGCAGCATTACACAGTGACCAGCAGCAACTTTCTAACTCTATACAGTCACAAAGTTCAAGTAAGATTCCTGTGCCTTTCAGTAATACATGTGGCAGTACTCCTGGAGTCGTCTCTGCAAGCGATGAACAGTGGATTGATGGACCTCGAATTTCTAAGTCCAAAGTGGCAGAGGCTCGAAGTTTGCTCAAGGATAGCCATAAAAAGAATGAAACTTGGATTGATGGTCCATTACAGACAGTGAAGTTGCCAGCATTAGGGAATGGCCATGCCAGTGGAAGCTACGGCTTCATGGACAGCCATAAGAAAAGTATGATAAGAAAATGGGTTGAAAATCAAACTGTTCAAATCCAAAGACAAGCAGTTAAGCAATCAACTCTGGCTGTATCTCAGAGACCGCCCACAACTGGGGCACCTCAGGGCCATACATATAAAGAGCTTACAGTTTTCAAAACGTGTGAGGAAGAAGAAAGTGAGACATCAGGAGGGGATTCAAAGCCATCACTGGAAGCTGAATCACAGTTGAATACATCCAGAGATGAGGCAATATTGTCAGGTGTGGGTAAAGAGTGTGAGGTGGTACAAGATGTGAAATGCAGTGGAGAAATAGAACAAGTTGATGATAATCAAAAAACAAATGAGAAAGTATGTTCAGAAATGGAGGATGATAAAGCAGAGAAACAAGACATGAGACTAGTCACTGCTAAACTGGAGAATGCTGAGGAAGAAGATGATGTAGTTGGAGATGTTCCTGCTTGTCTCCAGCTCTTTGAACCTTACGACAACGAGGCTGGTATAGGTGAGGTTTTGTTATCGTTAAGTATTTCACAAATGTAGAGTACACACTTTTAGTTACTGAAAGAGTGGCTGTACTTTGCTCTCACAGCAAAAGTGCTGACACCCGCATGAATATGACATTAATCTGATTTATTGTGCATATTCCTTCATTAAATTTTTTACTGAAAAATCATATATTTCTATAATAAAGTTTTCTGTCTAAAACAAAAGAAAATCATGATTGTTAAATATCTGAAATGAATGGCGTTAAATTTAATTCAATTAGATTTTTTTAATGAAAACAAAGTCAGTTAAACCAAAGGAATAAAAACATCACCAAGTTACACAATGGTCCTTGGGACTGCAGTGATTGCTAAGCTGCGGGATCCTGTAATATTTTTTTATGGTAGTAAGTATCAAATTTTAATTTGCATGGTTGTGGTACTATGCCATCTCATATGTGTTTACTAGAGTTTTGGAGGAAACTGCTGCCTGCAGCATTATTGTAAAAATGGGGGCGACAGTTTCCTCCAAAACATTGATACTCGGCTGCGTCAGTATATAGCATTACAGTGCAGAAAACCACTCCCTAAATTTTAACAACTGTGAAGTCCTGAAATCTGGTAATAGGAACCTTGTTTCTTGAACAGAAGTCTTGTAACCGAAAAATTGGATTCAGTCCAGGTATTTACGCTTTCCCCTACAACCTTATGCTGATGTTGTTCCAGAAATATTTGTGCAATTATTTCTGACTAGTTAGATATTGAATTTTATCCCAGATCCCCATAAAATAATTGTAGTCACTTGCCTTTGAATAATTGTGGCCATTTTATGTGAAAGTGGTAGAAGTTAGAAAATGGCTTCTGTAAGATCTGATGTTATCACTGAATGTACTTACAGACACTCCTGTAGACAGTCTGGATGTGAGATTGAGAATCCTACATGAACGGAGGGAGGCAGCTGGTGCTGTGTGTGATATGAATGAAGAAAACGGTGATGATGAAGTAGAAATCATTGAGGTTGAAGAACCATTTGAGCCTGTTCCCATGCAAGATTCTTGTCTGCAGGTATTGTATATTATTTAACAGGAAATTATGGAGTTATGAACAGTGAAGACAAAATTATGTTATCATATGATTTATGTATTTGTTAACTGTTTGAGATATATGTTCATTCAAATCTTCATAGCTGGTCGGCCATGCTAAAGCTGAGTTAAAAACCAACAATTTATAGGCCTTCTTTGTCATGGAAATGTTGGTTTCAACTCAAATTGCGCGCGCGCGCGCACGCGCGCGCACACACACACACACACACACACACACACACACATTCCATGGAATTTAAACCCCATAATCATGGAAGCATTAAGTAAACAGTTAATGGACAACTGACAGGCGGTGGTCATCCAGCTTGGGCTTGGGTGGGATTCTAACTACTTCTCGCCACAAAATACTGGCATGTTACACAACATTACACTGGGTTTCAGACTTGGCAGATGGTTGTGAGCACAGTAGTGAGACTTCAGGTTCGATTTAACGTACCGAGCAAGTGTTTGCTTCTAAAGATGGAGTTTGTTAGCAGTTGTAGTGCATGTATGTTAGACCAACACTAAACACCTGCCATGGTGTGGTGCAGGTTACAGAGGAGGATATTGCACTGTGCATGGGCGAGATAGAGAACCCACTGCCGGAAGTGGATCAGGAGAGCAGCGAGGAACATCCTTTGCGAATCCTGAGCCAAGAGAATCTGACAGTGGTCTCAACATTCACTGGTATGAAATGTGGTTACATAGCCTGTCAATATTTGTGGCAGTAAACATGCCTACTGATGTAATGTTTATATTTTCTACATGGGTTCAGTAAATGCTACATTACATGTTGCATATTGGAAACTTACTCATATTATTAGTAATAAGAAATTTCACCCACTCTCATCTAACTTTGTTCCTAAGTCATCATCCATTCCTCTGTGCAAAGTTCCATTCCACATCTCTGAGGCAATTTGAAGTTTACTCTTAGACTGATCTAGTGTTTCATGTCATCTGTATATGACACCCTCTTTCACTTACATAGTCTTTCTATGACCAAAGGGTGAATTTTATATGTCAATATTCAGTGAAGAAGATAAAAAATAAGATAATAGAGCAATACCAGGACTTCCTTCAATTTAAATGCAGTTACCAAGGCAGGCACTGTGCCACGTAAAAAAGTCTTCAGGCAGTCCAGTATCAGTCATTAAGTGTAAAATAATGTATGAAACATGTTCCATGTTTTGATGCTCAGAATTTCATGAAAATATCAGCTGAAGATTCAGGTTTTCTGGGATGTTATGCTGTGTCAATTTGGAAATAGTTACCAGCATGCAACAGTATTGTGGTGCCCTTGTCTTCAGGGTTGAGCTATCCAAGAAGAGTGACTCTGAATATGAAGGTACTATAATATTTCAAAACTAGGGTAACATTTATCAATTGACACATCATAACATCCCAGTAGACTTTAATTTCCTTTTAACCCCACCATGAGAAACTCAAATATTGCAAAATTATGTTACATTTTAGACACTCGATTGTGATGTGTGATTTCTGTAATTTCAGACTCGATGTCTGTAATGACAGACCTGGAGCGGATGCTTCCTCGCCATCAGTTTGGGCAATCAGAAGGGACCTTCCCTAATCACCGACCATACAGTCTGTATGAGCTACCAGATGATTACATAGCGCGAACAGAGCTGAGGCTGTTTGATGATGGTACCAGTGAAAACAAGCAACGAACATCAGATCTCATATCTAATCAGACTAAATTTGAACAGCTGGCAAGACTACATGAGATGTATAAGACAAAGCTTGCTAGAGCAAATGTTACAAAAACACTGTCATCAAGTTTCAGCCCTCCCCTCCAATATCGTCCTCCGTCCAGATGTCAGTCCCTGTCCATGTGTGACATGTTGTATGGTGCTGGTGGTCCAGACAACACCTATACTGGTACCGCTGCAGGTACCGGTGGTAGTAGCATCTATAGTGAACCAGCTTATAATCCTCATCGACCCCTACATCAGAACCAAGCTAAAATCTGCGACAACTGTAAGATGAGTTTTGGCCACAGCTGGTACCACCCTCTGTTGACTACAAACACCAGGGAACATGTACCTGTCCACCGTCCTCTTGGATCAATGCTCTGCGATTCTGTAAGCCACCGATTCTGTAGTAAGTGTATTTCATAATCTGTGTCCCTTTGTGTTATTTAATTGTATCATTTTAAGGAAATATATATCTGTCATTTATTGAGTAATGAGGTCATGAATTAGAATTACTGTCTTCCAAGATGCGACACCATGTAATGTGGTGGACAGATATCAACAGTTTGGAGTAATCTGTTGCTTATGTCTTTGTCAAGGGAGACACAGCAGATTCCTCTGAAAGTTTGGTAACTACCTACTAGACTGCACAGTATCATAACCCAAAATATGACAGTCCTTTAATGCTGGCCTCTGTGCACTGTGCTGAGTGATTGCTCTTTAGGAATTCAGTTTTAAAACTCTTCTTATGCCCTGGGCAGTAGTCGCAATTTGAACACCAGCATCCTTGTAAGGTGAAGTTACACTGTCGGCATGAAGACCTCAGATGCTTTGTGTTTGAAGGGATGCTTGCAGTTCATAGTTACAACTCACAATAAATAAATAAATAAATAAGTAAATAAATAACATAGAGATCAGTGTCACCCAAATGTCATATTTCATTTCAGCTTCATAAAAATGTTTGCATGTTCTGATATCTAAGGTGGTTTTATGGTAACTGCAGGAAGTGGCTGTAATATTTCATCATTGCGACATCCAGATGGAGCATCAAATCCAAATCTAAAAGAAGAAGTTGAGCGAGTTCCAGGAAATGGTGCTTCCATCTCTGACCATGAAGAAGAAACAGCTGAAAAACAGAACAAGTGAGGTCATATTATAAAACATAGTGTATATTAAAATTTGTATTTTAGGGTAGTATTTGTAATAAACTGGAAAGCTTTACTTTGTAGTGTTTGTTTGCCCACATAATGATATAAGTCTGTCAAAATCTTCACAAGCATATCTTACCAAGCAATTTGGCATAATGATAATGCACTTATCTGGTATTTGGGCAGTGTGTAGTTCAAACCTCAACAAGAACACCTGCTGTCCTGTCTGAGAAGTTTTTTTCCTCCAGACAGTTGTTCAGATTGTGCCCTTAATTTTGCCATGATTCTTCCCGTCCACATGCGTTTCCATCATTGTCATCCAATCATTCAGCACTTCATAGTCTGAGTTATGGACGGCTCCATTATGAAGTAAACAGTACAAATACGAGCAGATATTGATGAAACTTTTATGAGAATGTTATGAAATTCAAACGGAGCCTGTCTGCGTGATTCTTGAATAAAAGTCACATGAGCATTGTTGGTTAATGTTGTATTATACCTGTGTACTCCACAGTATGCTTCAAAAGGGCGGTTCTACTTTGATGTGAATAAAAGTCTTGTGTTCAGTACCAAATTTTTAGTGTACATAAATAACATCTCTTAAATCCATACTTGTTAAGTATTTACTGTTTATATTCTTTTTAACCTTTAGCGTACAGCTGGGATGACCTTTCAAGTGCCAGCTTTGTGCTGCAGCCAGACCACTGTTTAATTTAAATGCCCACTGTGGGACAGGGTTTTCCCTTTCAGACAACAAGGATGTTCATTTAATGAGAAAATATTGTCCTTTTCGTCTGTTATGTATGGAAATTTTGAATTTCGTCCGTTGTTCCAGGCTTTTTGGAGACTGGATCTGCCTCTGTCTTCAGGTTAAATGGGGACAAGGGGGGCACTTAGTCTGGTTGAACCATTAGAAAGAACTAGTTGTAATCCAAGGATTGAGAATAGCTTCCAAAATGTGTGTTCTTTTACATCTGTAGTATAAATCTCATGAGAATCTCTCATAATAGCATATTACTTTTATTTTTTAACTGGCTTATAGTTGTCTTCTGCTGTGTTATGTTGCCTTACTGGTTGTGACACTGTATGTTTGTATATAGTCATGCCAGACTTTTGGAGGAACATGTTCTGTCCATCTTGATGGTCAGTGTGAATGGGGTGGGGATTCACAATAGAAAAATGGTATTTTTATGACAGCTTCTTAAGAGTCTAGACTACGGGGTCAGTTATGTAGGCAGATAACAACGAAGGTGGCTGCATCTTGAATTTGACTGAACATGGGGACAGTATGTTCTAAAGCATCTAGTTTTGTGAGGTTTGAACTAGTGCCTGTGAATATTGCTGTCATGTGGGACATGACACTGTGTAATCTGGTAAAAGTATAATGATGGTTCAGAGGAACTTGCTGCCTCCATCATCAATGTACCATGCTGATGGAGGAAGCAGGTTTCTTGGTAAAATTTCCAGGTGTCACTTGCCTTGAACTTTTTTCCCCTTATGGCGCCCTTGCCCTCTGCTACCAGACCACATGGGGCAAAGTCTCAAAACAACAGCAATCTTCATTTGAATTTTAAATCTACTTTCCACAGGAACCGGCAGCTGGCAGGGGAGGAGGTACGGACAGTTACAGGCAAGGCTCGTGATGAAGATGAGGAGGAAGAAGATGAACCTCCCCCAGTACTGCCACCTTCCCTTCCTCCTGCTCCTGCCTCAACCCGTCTCCATCGCAGGCTATTTGGGGGCAAGACAGGCCCACGTCATGCTAGTCCCAGACCTCAGCACCCAGTAGTGGGGCCTGAAGGTTATGACAGTGGTCATGACTCTAGTAGCCCCAGGTATGTTATGCAGTCATTCTTCCTTTGTGGGGTGAAACTGTGTTAGGAGCTGCAGTAGTTAATACTAAAACCCTGGTCACTCTTTTGTGTAATTAATGCCTACACTAGGACAGTGATAGGAGAGCTTTATCTAATCCACAATCATTGTCTGTGTGTTGTTACTTTGCAACGACACATGCACACAGTCCAGCTCATAAGGTACCACATTTCCTCCATACAAAGACCATTACATGCCCTTTAGTAGTGGAGAATTTGAAATCTCTTGTTTCCAGTCAATAAATTTTCAGGTCCTGCCATATCCCACTGCAACCACCACTTTTGTCGAAATGTTTTGTTTTTGGGACTAAATTTCAAATAACTTTCTGATCAGCTTTCATCCAAGAAAATACCTGTGTTTGATCTTTGTCTGTAGACAATGCCTGTGTATGAATTTACATAGAAGTGACTATAAGGTGACTGGGCAGCCAGTGTAGCTGCAGTAAAAATGATTATACTTCCTGTTATTCTTGGGAGGTAGACCCTTGGGAGGCCGCATTCAACCGTTCTAGCCCATAGTCTCTGGGTTGTCCTTAAGAAGAAAATAATGTGTCCCATTTTCAAATGAGTTCACATTGTATTTCACATGTTCTCCAGCACAGTGAGTGGTGTTGAAAGACATAGTTATCTTAAGCTTTTTAATAAAAGTACTGTTTGTCTTATTTTCGTCATTATACCAGTTTGTGTAATCCAGAACCCTTTACCCTCAGCTTGGTTACTGAACATAACCAAAATCTTTCTACTTCATCGTACTGAGGAATATGAAGTTTATGATTTCTGTATCTCTTCTGTGTATTTTCCCCTTATTGATAACTTTTAAACTTAATTGTGACCACAGAACAATTATAAATCAATTCCACTTGTAATTGATTATCAGTCTTCCAATGTGTGAGTGATTTCCACTTCTTCATTCCATGTAGATTCTGCATACATTTTACTGATGTTGAGAATTATGTTCTAATATTCCTTACATCACTATTTTTACAATTGCTATGAATTTCAGCATGTTATAAATTTTTAAAGTGCAGATTTGGTTTCTTGTTCACTCATATGTTTTCCAGTCCACGCCCTTCAAAGGCATCACAGCTAGTGTCATGTTTGCCTGCGGTACTGGCTAACCGGAGGCAAGGAGCCAGCATCTCAGCAGTCCAGTGTGAAAGCTCAGGTTACGAAAGCATTGTGAGGGACAGCGAGTGTTCCAGTTTTGGCTCTAGCCAGGATTCTGATCCAGGCGAACCTCATGACCCAGGCGGTTCAAAGAAAGGTGCGAATTACAACTTGGATCAGCTTCATGTTACATTGCATTTTAAAATATTTCATAACATGAGGTTAGGAAAGCACTTAAGAGCTGAAATGTGGTCATTGTTCTGTCCCACTATGTAGCGAGTCATTCTTATAGTTGTGTATGTGTGCACAGCCACAAGCATAGGAATGGTTGTTCTGATTCTAGCAATGTTACATCCTATCTTATAGTAGATAGAGTGTATCTAAATAATATCTGTACACGGTTGCCTGAAAACATGTTCTTTCGTTCATCATTGTCTAGCAGTCAAGAATTTAGGCCATGTTTGACCTCCATCAGCCCCATTCATCAACCACTCTTCAAAGATTGTCCTTGGTTCTTTTATGCATGTTATTTGTAATGTTTTGTTAGTATTAGAGGCCTGTTTCTTTGCATTTTGTGAACATGTTGAACCTATTGGTTTTATATTTCAAAATTTTGTTGGGTATGATTTTTGTAATTGTTCTAGTAATGTGTCTTCATTAAACATGACCTGGGCTTTTTAAGGTTTAAATTTTGTGTTGATGCATTCTGTTATTTTAAAAGTTCAGTTGTGATGCCTAATTCAGATCTGTCAACATAATAACAACTGACAACCTGAGGACGAAAGTACAGAGAGCTCCCAGAATATCATATATGTATGAAATGTACCTCAGCTTGTGGATTAGTGTCTGTCATGTTGGCGTAGTGAGTCAGCCACTGTCACAGACCACAGGAATCACTAATAAGTGCAATTTACATATGTTCAATTATCAAAGAGTTCACCATTACCTGGATTATATTTTATTCCTATTTGGTAGTATTTCTTCATGGGGCTTTATAGTCTTACTTCACATCAGGGATATTGTTACTGCACTGTGCAATAGTTACTCGGCATCCTGTGTGATAGTGTATTTACTGGGAACTTACTAAGGCATCAGAGCCTTGTTTAAAGAGTGTAGGTTCTATCATTGTCAAAATCCTGGTGAAGAATTTTTTGTTCTGAAATAAAATTCCATATTTATGTTTAAAGTGTGTGACATATTTTTGCTTTTGTAATTAGAAGAGAGAACTGGTTTGGTTTTCATATGAGAGGTGTAAAATATCTAAGCTTTCCTAGGTCATAAAAATTAAAGAAGTTATTGGAACATTAAACATAGCTCATTTATTCCACTGAAGTATCATCATGTTTCTCACCAGTCCCCAGGCACATTGATGATGCAGTTGTCTCATCTTGGCACACCCCCAATAATGAGAAAGTGGAAATGACTGTTTGTGAATAGTCGTGAATACAAGAGCCTAATTTTTACCATGACATGTCTTAAACTCATGCCAAGATGAGACACATGCATCAATGTGCTTGGAGGTTAACAATTTATCAGTGGAATGAGTAAGCTACATTTAATGCTGTAATGACTTCTCATTTAATTTTTATGATCCAGTGAATCTTACATATTGAACATCTTTCATACTTTGAATAAAATTTCTATGAACTTGCTCCTACTGTAGGGTCATTGGTTTGTTGGATACAGTTCCCGTGCTGCAGTACTGCAGGGAAGACGTGGAGAGGCTGGAACGGCGGTGGACAGAGGCACAGGGACGGCGGATCAGAGAGCTGCGGGCAGAACAACAGGAACTAAAGGAAGAACTGGCAGCGGCGAAGACTCGACTGCTCATCCCTGCTACACGCTGGAGCTACGAACGTAAGTGAGTTATCATTCTTACATTATTTCTTTCCATGAATTTATATCATAGTGTGATAAGATTTTAAGTAAGGTTTAAAGTTTTTATGCTGAATACCTGTACTAATCTCATTTGGGCGACTGCGAAATTTGATCAACACTGCTTTATGAAACTGCTCCATCTCTGTCATCATGATCAGTGTCTTCCATGATGACAAGGTCTGCAAAACGCTGGCTTTGAGCCATACCTTTTTGCGGCTACCTGCCCAAGAAGATATAAGCAACAAGATTTAAGTTTTTCATGGCCGTGAAAATTAAGATTGTGGTTTTCTGGGTTCTAATACTGCAGTTTCCTGCATGATTAAATGTTAGGAAGCACTTGCTACCACCATCTTTATTTTGCCTTGTTGAAGGAGGCAGTGAGGTTTCTCCACATATTATGAAGTCCTTTTCCTGTCACACACATCAGTCCTGCGTTAAACACTCTGAAATAGTGTTACTCACAAATATCTTCCTTGTATGAGAGCTTCCTGTTGAAAAACAAAGGCAGTCTGCAAAAGGAACAGAATGCTCAGCCCTGAGAACATAATATAACAGACATGTATTTTTATTATGAGGTATCATGTTTCCACAAATCCCCTTTCTCCCTTGATGACATGAAACAGAACATCTTCATCCTGGCCCTTATGCTTAGTGATGCTCATGTTGAAACTGTTGCAGTTCATGTGGAGGCAAGCATGGACTGCAGGGATCCAAGCTTCCTGGAAGCACTGGATCGAGAGACGCAGATTCTACGGAAACGCGTTGAAGCCTGTAAGTCACACATTCTCATGGTCACCTGCTTCGATGCTCTTCTCAAACCACAAGACTGACTCAGGCTTCAGGAGGACAGTTTGCACTCCACTATTTTGCCTGCTCAATGTAATGTGTTGTAAGACTTTCAGATGCAAGGCAGCTTTTGACATGAAGGTTTTCAGAGAATAGCAGTATGGAGGTAACATGAAAGTGACTTCCTTTGTTCCTTATCGCCTTTTCATTCTATTTCTGTCTCCTTTATATTATCGTCTATTTCACTGCCATGTGATGCTCCTTCATTTTCTTCCTCATTTTCTACAGCTCCGTCACCTTTATTTCATTCTGCTTGTCCTTGCATTCTCATTCTGTTGCATCCTCAACATCTTCGCTCCTTTATCCCATTTTGTATTCCTCCTCTTACATCTTCAGCTTCTCCTTAGCCTCCACTTCCTTGTCTTCTGCCACATTGTCGGCCAGACATCTCTTCATCTTTCTCCTTTACATCTTTCTTCAGCTGTCTTTTTTCTCCTGTGTCTTTTGTTCTATACTTCTTTATCTCCTTCAGAGCTTCCAAAGGGGGCAGCAGGCCCTTGTTGTTTGTGCTCTGAAAGTGTTCATTTTAGACCTGCACAGGAGGTACGAATTCCCTTCTACTACCCGTGCAGTTTGCAACAAAAAGGCATGTTTCATCACCAGAACATATTTATACATAACCATTTGTGCCACTCCTCATTTCTGTTCAGACCTTAAACTTTATGTGGTAATGTAAGGAAAATTTTGAAATGTACATTGAAATGGATTGCAAATGCTTGCTCTTACATCCTGCATAATCACCCTTACAATGGGCCCATTACTAAAGGAGCTGTAAATAGTGGGTTGCTAAGTAATCTGTTCACACAATATTGTCTGAACTGTTGACATTGTCATTAAATTTACCATAAGTAAATAAACTCAGAAACAAATATGCAGACATAATCCTTATATTACCAGATCCTACTTTACTCTGACCTAAAAATTTCTACAGCAGTTGATACACAGTCATTAAATTTCCTGAGGGACAAATGTATAAAAGCAACCCTTAAATTTAGCACTTCCAATGAAAGCATCTGGGTTTTCACTGGATACTTTCACAGTCTGGAAGGAAAGAATGCTCATATCATCTTTACACTTTGACAGGAAATGAAATAAATTACTTTCTGTTATTCATAAAAAGGGGACTTTCATGTAAACCAACAAAATAATTAATCATAAAAAGTATGGATTTCAGTTATTGTCAAAAGTTGTATGCAGGTGTGTATAGGGCAGAAACTATAATGAAATTTTTACTGAAAGGAGTGTATTTTAAATGTGATGACTATAAATTGAGAACAGTACATAAGACATGCTGGTATTAAGAGAAATCAGAGTTAAAATAAGAAAGTTCAATTATTTTGGCACAATGTAAACATTTTAAAGGGAATGACAGTATAACACATTATTGAGCAAATATTCATTTCAGTGTATCATTTCCTGGATGTGTATATTCCATTGCATACCTACACAACACAGAACATTTTATGGAGTTAATTTCATCTTGAATGTGTAGCCAAGCCTTCTTTATCAGGGTTGTCCATGTTTTTGTAACACACTGTCTAAGGTATTTTTATTATAGATGATGGTATGTTAAGAATATGAGAAATCTTTAATATAAGGCAGTGACATCAGGTTTTATTTATTTATGGACTGGGGATTAATATGGAAATACAGTTACCATAAGTTCAGCCATCCTGGGTGATGTGGAGTAGAAGGCTACAATGATGCTCTTGGTATATGCTGCTTTGCTACACCGTGTAAAGCAAACATACTATGCCTATAGTACTTTGACAGCACTAAATTAAGGAGCTGTGGGTAAATGTTTGCTGTTATGTGGACAGTATTTTGATCTTCGTGGAAAATACTCATTCAGCTGTTTTGGTACTAGTGGTAAGGAGGCTGTTGTTTAAACATGTGGAGATTTCAGTTAGGAATGCAAGAGTACAGTTTAAAAACAACAGAGATTTCTCTTGTATTTTCTCGCCTTCTCTTCCTTTCATTCTGAGTCAGCAAAAATGGGAAGTTTTTGTCTTTGTAAGTACATTTGCAGAGAAGTAGACTTTTGACACTTCAAGTTAAGGTTCTTAATATTTTATTGACGTATCGTAGTTTCATTGAAGTGGTTTTACGAACAGCCATTACTAAATCCAACTTCTGACTCATTTTGTGTGTGACAGTTCTGCTTATTGCAATTATAGTTCTATATTGGCTGATTTAAACTAAGTAGCTCAGTCTGTATAGCGACAAAGCTACAAACTGGACAACTGAGGAATCAGGGTTAATTTATGGCACTGGCAGAGATTCCTCTCTCTCCACAGTTTCCAGACCAGCTGTGGGGCCCATCCAGCCTCCTATTCAGTTGGTACCAGGGGCTCTTTCCTCGGGGTTAAAGCGGCCAGAGAGTGAAGCTGACCACTCACCTCCATCTAGTGCCACTGTTAAGAATGCATGAAGGTGCACTTCTGCTCCCCCATACATCTTTACAGCATGCTGCTTAATTAAGCACAATTATCCTTTTTTACAATGTGGTGCTCAATTATGCATGGAAAATTTTGCCTTTCACCCATATCAGTTATGGTCTTCCAATCTGTCTTCTTCCTTTAGTTTATTAACTCTACCTTTTATTTTTCTTGTGCCTTCTGTTTTATATATATTGACAGAGAGGGTGTAATCATACCCAGTTCTTTATCTGGTAATATTGATACAATACCACATTCAAAAGCCCAAGCATTTAGTCCTGCTGGCAACAGAAGGAAATTCTGTTTGTCAGATACCTTAACGAAAATAGCTATTTGTGGTAAATTACATTATTTGAAGTACTCAGATTGTTACTTTTGTTTTGGAATTTATAAATATGAATTGTCCTTGTTTTCTGCATTACCTCAATATAAACCTTAATTAGAGTATTTGTTTAATTATCTAATATATAAAAATTTATCAGTTTCTTGTTAGTTGTCTGTTTTCATGCCCCAGACCACATAACAAACGCTCAGTGATTTACAAATTATTCCATAACTTTGGCAATATGTACATCAGCCACAACTGTTAGAGTGATGTGGAAGAACTGAGGCCAAGTGTTTTGATGTGATTCAAATCCTCATACCCAGCCTGTTTTTAAAATACTCGTGTAAAATTGAATTTCTAAATGTTCATCTTACGTTAAAGTTTTAATTGCTATGTATTGTGATTCTGACAAGGAAAGCAACCACATGCCAGGTGAAGAGAGGGTACTGCTGCATGTTACTGTATGGTACGACTTGTGTTTGTTAATGAACTTACTTCTTGCGAAGTCTGTCCAAATCAGAGAACATTTTGAGATCTGCATTCGTCTGGGATATTACACAGCGTGGAATAGTAATCCTTTACCAACGTTTCAGGACAACATATTGGGCCCATCTTCAAGGGCCAAGAAGTCCAACAAGAACAGAAAGCCAGCAGGGGATAGAAAGCTGGCAGGGAACACATGGTTATGTAGAGAAAGGTGTAGGCAGGGACTGCTAAGTGTGTGGGAAACAGCCAATAGGAATGGGACCGCGTGGGAAGGGGAAGGAACCAAGTGCAAGGCTGGGTGTCTGAAGGGAAAACGGCTCCTGGGAGTTGAGTCACTGAAAGGTGCTGGGAGGTGAAAGTGTTGGAACAAAATGCAACAAGGAAAAAGCATGTAAGGACATAGAGGTTTAGGAGAATTACAGGAATTAAATATAAGAGAAACCAGGAACACCCTCTGTGTTTGTGTTCATGGTTTCTCTTATATTTAATCCCTATAATTCTCCTAAACCTCTATGTCCTTACATGCTTTCTCCTTGTTGCATATTTTCCAAAACTTTCACCTCCCAGCACCTTTCAGTGACTCAACTCCCAGGAGCCATTTCCCTTCAGACACCCAGCCTTGCACTTCGTTCTTTCCCCCTCCCACGTGGTCCCATTCCTATTGGCTGTTTCCCACACACTTAGCAGTCCCTGCCCACACCTTTCCCTACATAACCATGTGTTCCCTGCCAGCTTTCTATCCCCTGCTGGCATTCTATTCTTCTTGGACTTCTTGGTCCTTGAAGATGGGACCAATACGTTGTCCCGAAACGTCGGTAAAGGATTACCATTCTACGCTGCGTAATATCCCAGAAGAATGCAGATTTCATCAGCATCACAGCAGAAGCCTCAAATCACGGGCAGAGAACATTTTGTCATTTTTCAGTGTATCAAAATATTTTTGGTATATATTTGCCATGGTGTGATCTCAGGCTAAGGTGTTGCTTCACTTCCACCATTAAAGTTGACAGTATACAAAATTCCTGTTACATGACCATAGTAATGGAGGTGAAATTATTGTTTAGCAAGAAAATGAAATATGTTGCTTGAAACATAATCTTCGGTTTAAATTGTCCTCTTTTGTGTCTCCTTTGTACTTTTTTCCAAATTTTTTATAATATTCTTCCTCCTTTAATCATACAAAATCCAAAGTTTACCTTTTTTCTGTAATCCTTGGTTTTTCATTCTTTGGATGAGCAGCATTACTAGTATTAACCTTAAAACACGCTACAGTAATTACTCGTACTTTCTAAATCCAGGTCAGCATAACTATTGATATTCCATCGTTGCCACGCCATAAGCCTCTTAGCGAGAGAGTATATTACTGAATGTGTTAATGAAACATGTTATTGATAGACTGGTGAAATCATGTTTCAGTTTAGAGCAGGTAATGCTGATAAACATCAATTACTTTTAAAAACAAGTATGTGTCATTTCACTGTTGTGAGAATGTGCCACGATAAAAGACTTTAATACACCTTGGTAAAGTACAGGGAAATCCTACAATACTAATAAATAAAGTACAGACATGCTCCTACTTATGCAATAGGTAGGTTCTTGAAGTTCCAGTGCAAGTTGAAATTTTGCACAAGTCACAACTGAGTATGTGGTCAGCTATGTGCATGTGTGTGTGTGTTAAGTGCATGTACCATACTGTACGTATATATCATACTGTTACAAATTATTGTAAATGTGGAAAATGAACATTCATTCTGAAGGTCTTCATCTGTTTTCTTTCTCTTATGAGCTGGTACTCCACTGTTTATTATTAAGTCACTGCATGAGTGCTCTTACCCTGCAGTATTCCTTTGCCACTTTTGCCTACTGCACTTTCATTCCCTTAAGGAAAAATCTGGTGGGCGATTAAATAATTTCATTATTTTAATTTTTTTTGGGTGGGAGGGAGGGAGGGAGGGAATTGCGTAACTTTAAATTAAATAAGTAGTTGTGTGTCTGTACATCATTTGCTACTGTAAGTGCTTACAGCTGAGTTGATGTCTTAGTTGACCAGTGACAAAATTCCACTTACCAGACATTTCTTCATAAGATAAACCTTGCCTTCCCATGCTGTGAAGTACTACAGATATTTCCCATTTCTTAACTACAAATTTACTGTCGGTGTACAGGTATCTGTGATAAAATTGTTTTTATTTTTCACCATCATAATAGCAGGCTTTCATTGTATATGTGAAGTGTTTCCATTGTTGTCATTGCAAAATAATACTTGGAACTCCCTGGTGAACACAGGTATTGTTTTTATGAATCACGGTGGTTTACAACTTACGAGTTTGCTTATGATTACAATGGACAATGCAAAAGCTATGGACAACCCAAAATAATATTCTTTGAGCTTAATTTAAATATCAGTGATTAAAACTAAGACAGAGGACCAAAACTGGGATCAATGCAATGCCTGTGTATGGAACATTCAAGTGCAGGAATTTACTTGTAACTATAATATATGTATGTATGCCTGTATTGTAATATATTTTATATGTACAGAAACATCAAGTGTGGTTAGTACTTGGTTAATTGACTGCTTAAAACAATCATATGACATTTGCTTGTACCTTAGTCCACTGCTATTCTGTGTAGCTGCATTTACAGCCTCAGGCAGTGCACCAATTTCCACTTTCCCTTCCAACTTCCAAGCTAAACATGCACAGATACCCCTGTGTTTGGCCTGGCTGACCTTTGGCAGGATGTGGTTGATTTATGTACCGGACACTGCTTGGTGCATTGATCACCCACAGAAGCCATACAGCATTATGTCTTCTCTGACAATTTTATGGTTCCCTAATATTCCTTTTGTCACCTTATTTTTTTCAAGCCCTCTTACTGGATTCTTCAGTAATCACACCATCTGATCTCCCCATTTACACTATGCAGGTATTTCATGACTTCTTTTCCATAGGACCCTCATTTTATAAAAAGTATTATAAACTGTGGGATGGACAGCCAATGAATCATGTTTCTATTCCTGGACGGAGCAAGAAATTTTTCTTTTCTCCAAAGTGTCCACACTGGCTCTGTGGCCCTCTCAGCTGCCTACTTAATGAGTACCAGGGGCTGTTTTCTTGGCGATAAAGCAACTGGGATGGGAAGCTGACCGCTCGCCTCCATCTAGTGCTGAGGTTAAGAATGGATGGAGCTACACCACTAGTCCCTAGTATACCTTCACTGCCTTTTTTCAACTTTGACACATTTATTCTCCAGGACTTCTTCACTTGGTTTGGCGCCAGCCCTTCCTGGCTCCATCCCCCCCTCCTCCCACCCCATCATCTTCCATTTGTTCACTCATGTATTTTTGTGCTTTCCTCCTGTGGCTGTATCTGAACCTGATAATTCACCTACAGCTCACCATTCTGCTCTGAAGATGGAAGCAGCATGTTCCACCACCCTGTCGATAAATTTCTATCAGACCACCCAGTATCACATCCCAGAAGATGGTGATCTGAACTGTCATTACTGTAAGAGGCTCAAATCTTGCACAGTAATATGCCTACTTCCTGATCCTCCGCTTTTTGTCACTACAACCTGGAGGTACCCCAGCAAATAGGCTTCCCTGTCTGCAAACCAGTAGTCAGTCATTACAGAGAAATTTGTATTTAAGTATTACCTCACTAGGCAAAGTGACAAGCCTAGAATGAGCGTACATAATGGTTGTGACATAAAAAATATCCTTTAAATATGATATTGTGTGGTAAGTGAGTCCATCACCATACCATGGCATCATTTGACACTGCAGATATAGGAGACATCATCCAGGTATGGAGGGAGCTGCAAATACAGTGAGTAGATAGTCACATACAGCCACAGATGGGAGTGTCCTGCAGTTTTAGGGTTGGACAGGCAAGAAACAAGCAAACACCTTTATGAAGTCCAAGCAGGTTACACAATGTTACAGCAAGCCTCAGTGACCTCCTGTGAACGTGGTAATTCTATAACGGATGGGGGATTTCTAGAGTAGCTGAGGAACTATCAGCTTCCCTTACTTTCATGCTTTCTTATGTCTACTGAGTGTTGTTTAACTTTTAGGGATCACTATTGGAAAACAGAGAAAGAAGCGGCAATGTATATTGTTGCAGTTATCAGTTAGGCAAAACTGTTGAAGCCATTTTCTCACAGTGCCAGTGGCTAAACTTTATTGTGTATGTATTGACTGTCCGTTTGTTGGCATCTGTGTGGGATGTTTGATTTAAACAGTGTGGAGCTGACAGTTAAGGTTTGGTTTGTAACTTTAGATTATACAGTGGGTGACTTACGTAAATGTTTCTTTGCAGTGCATCCAGCATCTCCAATGTATGAAAATATAATATTTAAGTTTTCTGTTTCTGGCAGCATATGCTTACTATCAAACCTGCTGCCAGCATTCTCGTTCATGCTCTCCCCAATCTACTATAACCTGTTTTATCTCCCTCTTACTGTCTACAACAATTAGTTGAATTGCAAGCATAGTAGAAGCAGGTGAACAACACATTTTCCAGGATTCCAAACACAGTAAGTAAGTAACATTTCACAAATTGCATGATGATAATTTCATTATTGATATTTGTGGCTTTCAACTTTGTAGGTTTTATATTATTTGTTGCAGTAATGTTGTTGTGACTGTGCGTCATGATAGGCCATTAATTATGGGAGATGTATATGATGAGCTTCGTCTGGTTTGCTACCAATTGCTACACTCAGAAACATTCTGTACTGCTGTTGCAAAATTTACAGTATGTGCTCTTAGCAAGGGACTGAGCTTTTTCTTCACCTGTTTTCATTGAAATGGTCTATATTTACATTATCACAAATTAAGAATTCATATTTTGACTTATATAAATAAGCAAGTGGCATCTAATCTCTTTATCAATGGATAGGGGTTAGGCACAGACTAAATATGAAGGCAGATGCTTTGGTTTCGAGTCGAGCTGATCTGTGCTCTTTATGGGAATGTGAAATATCAGTTTTGTTGTAAATCTGATCTCTCCTGACAAAAACAAATATACCTGCCTTGGTAGATAATGTTAGCAGTAACCAGACAGTAATGTATAACAGGTAATATGAAGTGGAGCAGCTCCTGCTACTCCATGTGGCCTTCAATTTAACACAATACGTGGGATTTATATTGCCTATTCAGAAGAATTCATTAGTTTTTCACTTTTATTTTGTAGACCCTTCATATTTTGGGGAAAGACATTTCATGAATTTAAAGAATCTAAAATTTTTCAATTTGCTTGAGGACCAAGATAACAGAATTCAGCACAAGTTAAACAACATCATGCTGTTGGTTTTGTACTAAAAAAAGGAGATGCATGAAAACAGAAATACTGCACCTTTTTCTCACATGAGTGCATTTTACTCTTTATGCGGTAAGCTGCATAAATCCTCTCTTCCTTGACAATGTGTAGGCCATGTATTGTGTATTATTTCCTTAGATGGAGGCAGTTTCCAGAAAAACAAAAAACTAAGGGTAGGCGCACAAGTCATTGTCCCTTGGTCTGATTAGCCATTCCTGAATACATAATGCATTACTGGGTCATAACACAGAAATCTTATAAGCATAACAGGAAATATGCGTATGCTAGCAGACTTACAGGTAGTGTCAGTGACACCTGTGGTGACATACCATGTCTCAAGGCCTGATCAAGCCATAGGTTTACACTTCTGACCCATTTATCCGACTCCTGGACAGGTTGACAAGTTCCATATTTGTGTTAGTATCCTGTCTCTATAATGAATTTGAATCCCTTTTTTATTGAATAAGGACAATTTCCATCTAGGGCCTTTACCAGTTTCTCCTAGGTCCTCAGCACCCTTTCCAAAAGAGTGGCATTTGGTTTACAAGTACTAATACCAAATTTATTTCCCATGTTTCGTGGGAGCAAGGGTCCCATGACTACTACGTATCTTGTCTGCCCTTACAATTTTCTAGCAGATGGTTTAATTTCAGATTTTTGTGCCTGAGGCTGGGCCTTTGCTGGCCAAATGCCATTCATTCATTTACATTGTATGGATCCTTACATGGTGGGAAAAGCCAGTGGATATAGAAATAGTCAAGGACAACAAGACAAGACACATCAACTGCATAAATACAAAATATACATAATCAGTCACAATAAACACATAACACAGACACACAAGTACAAAATATCCAAGACAAATCACAATAAGTTATAAAATATATATGCCTAAACAGCACGCATCATATTACCAACAAAACAATATTTATAATAGTTGTATCAATAGGATAAAACACATACATAAAATCAATGCAATAATCATGTGTAATATATAGTACTAGTTGTAATAAACCAAGATCTTTATGTTGTAGTTAAAATATTCTTCCAATGAATAAAATGAATTTAAAAGTAGAAATCTTCTTAAAGCATATCTGAACTGTTTCGTGTAAAGAGCTAAGTTTTTATGCATGTATCCAGTGTTAGAGTACATCAAGTCTGATCATTTAAGTTTCAACTGCAAATAAATTTATTAAGCTTTGTCATTAACAACGCTGCCAAAACCACAAATCTGACAAGTACCGGAACTTTGTTGGTCAAATGTGCGAATTATTCGATTCTCTACGATAATCGAAACATTCGATTGTGACCACACTGGAGTTCACGCGCCAGTGCGGGAGGCACTTGGAAAGGAAGGTTATAACGGGGTTGGATAGGTGCTGGTGATGTGCGTTGCTGTGGCAGGGCGAGGGAAGTCATCGTTAGTGGCTTCTGGTGATTGTGAGAATAGTGGACGGAAGTTTTAGACGTCTAAATACATGATACAATGTATGTGTTTTTAATATATTGTTAAAGTCGAATATCAGTCACTCCAGGTAGGTTTATTTAGGTATGACAGTTCTGACGTGGAATTTGACAGATGGGAGTATCAGCATGTAATACACATAATGTGGTCTAATTTTGTTTGAAGCGACCTAATTTGTTTCGGTTTATATTGCAGTCATAAATGATATCTAAATGGTTAGCCATCTGCCCTCGAACATTCCGGGTTCGTGTCTCGGTTCTGAGGCAGGCAATTGTGACGGGTTTGCTGGTGGTCAGCAGTCTTTGCAGCAAATTCTGCGACATTACCTTCAAATAAAGTATGACCGATTTCTTCCTAATTCATAACAGCATCATATTCAGTATGGGGGTCCTCATGGTGCTTTCTTTCTCTCTGTCGCCTTAGAAACCTTGAATCAGTTGATCACATTCCATGAAAGTCCTTTGCAGTGATCATACTGATATCAAGAAACCAGGCCATCTTAAAACTTTCGCTAACAATAATCAGTACCAACATACAGTTGTGTGAACTGTTTTAAGCAAAACGTCATCACATTCATGGCAGATTTACAGATCAGAATATATTATCCTGTTCCCTGCCAAAATGTAAAGTAAAGGTAAAGTACCTTTGCACACCTTGAAGACTTGTGAGGGTGTGGAGGTATAGCTACACACATTCTTAACCTTTCCACTGAATGGAGGTAGGTGGTCAGGCTCTTGGCGTGACCACTGTGTCCCAGCAGAAAGAGACCATTGACTAGGAGGCTGGGTGGGTGTCAGAGTTGCTCTGGGCATTTGGAGAAGGGAATATCTTTCTCCCCTGCCATGCAGTGAACCACAGTTCCTTGGTCATTCTGCCAACATCCTAGTCATGTACCAACTGCATTATCCTAGTTCCATCTAAAGACGTAAAGATTGAAATGTACAAGCCTGTAATATTACCTTCTATTTTTTATCGTTGTAAACATTTTTTCTCAATGTAATGGACAGTATGAAAACTAAAGTACAGCAGCAGACCAGCTGTTTGTAGGTTTGCAAATCACATTTTTGTTTATTTACAGAAGAACTGCTGTGGTAACCCTTGCGCATTGTGGTGTACATCTCTTCTTCATTCTTTCTGTCTCCCCCCACCAGTACATCTACATAATTCCATTACTCTCGCAACTTTCAGCTAGGAAGGCCAGTGTCTTTAATGTAAACACCAACATGAATATGTTCATGTTTATTAATTACAAATATAATTCGTGTTTCATGTGTTTTTTGTTTCCCTGGCCCAGTCTTTCCCATAAGGCCTTAATTCAATGCATTGCATTTAACCTTTCAGAGTATTCTTCAGTGTAACCCCTGAGAACAGCAAAGATTTGCTTTATGTGGAGAAAAAACTGTCGTGCTGCCATTTCCACTAATGCTGCATGTTGTTTTGTGTACCATTGACTCAGTGTAGTCCAGGTACTGACATATCATTAGATGAATGGATAAAAAAAATTAGGACAAAGCAAGAAGACTGATTGGGATTTTTGAGAACAGGGTGTTATGGAGAATGTTTGGGTCTAAGTGGGAGGATGTAACTGGAGACTGGAGAGATATGCATAATGAGGAGCCTTGTAATTTATACTCTTTTACACATACTATTTGGGGTGATGAAAATATAGAGGATGAAAAGCATGGGGCATGTGTCATGTATGGGAGAGATTGTAAGTGCATATAGAATTTCATTTGGTGAATGTAAATGGAAGTGATTACTTGAGACGTGGGCTTAGATGGGAGGGTAATAATAATTTGGATTTTTAAGAAGCAGAATGTGAAAAAACTGGCTGGCTATACATGTACCTGGCTCAGAGGTTACAGTGACAGGCTGTTGTGAAAATGGCAGTGATTCTTTATGTTTCATAAAAGACAAGGAATTTCTTGACTAATGGCGCCTAAAAACGGGGGTTAGAATTAGTTGTTTATAGCAGGGCTGTGGATCTGGAGTCGGAAGAAATTTTGGTGGAGTCAGACTCGGTAAAAATGTACCAACTCCAACTCTGACCTCGATATAAAATCTTGAATAGATACTAGCTACAATAACCATTAGGCTTATACGTAGATATGGGTTATAAGTCTAAAATGTAGCCTGATGATTCACATGGCAGTGATGAAATGGCTTATGATAACATTTACCATTTTAGTAGGTGTACCATTATTAATACATATTGAGCTTTTATGAAGGAGTCGGAGTCAGACGTTTGTGTACCAATCCACAGCCCTGGTTTATAATGCATTCTTTTGCTTTTTAGAAAATCGTGAAGATGTCGCAGATTCTGTCTGCAGTCCGTCGGACAGCACGTGGAAGGTCAGCAGCCGAGTATGAGGATCTAGACGAGCAAGCTCCAGAATCTCTGCCGAGCGTTGTCAGTATCTCAAGACAGCTGGAAGATAATTATGATAATCGTATTGCAGCAGCTGATGAAATAGAAATGACATCCGTGTCTGTTGTTCCTGATGGTACATATGATTCAGTATGAGGATTCTTTCCTTCATATTTTTTCGCTGTTACACAAGCATTGTTGTGTTGGCTTTTGGAGGTTTCGTGGGCTCTTTTGACTCACCCAGAATCTAAAAACAAATTTTTGTCTTAACGTACATTTTTTTTCCAGATACCTTCACTGTGACACAAGCAGTGAATGCATTTGGCTTTGGAAGGTTTCAAGTTAAACTGTCGCTGTTCACTGGGCTCTGTTGGATGGCAGACAGCATGGAAATGACAATACTGAGCATTCTGTCACCTGCGCTGCATTGTGACTGGCACATCACACGATATCAGCAGGCTCTCACAACCACAGTAAGTGTCTCAAACTGTTAGTAATTCATACAAGAATTTTGGAAAACATTTGGAATCACTGTTTCTTGTATAATCCTGGAGTATGTCTATGTAACTCATCAGATGAACAGTGGTCAAATGGGCAGCTATTTTGCTCTCTGTTTGAGAGATCCTGGTTTCAAATCTTCGCCCAGAGACTAGCTATCCTGATTCATGATTTTTATAGTTTTCATCGCCCATTCCAGGTAAATGCTAGCATTGTACTTAAAGTTAGGCCACGACCATTTCCTTCTACATCCTTTCTGGTTCTTCTTTCAGGTGTCAGCCACCATACCAGTAGATGCTGTACAGTCCAAGCTACAGCCTGCATTACTCAAAAAAATTTAAAGATATCAAAGATCTCTTTAAGTGATAATTGAATTATGTATATTTAAATTTATGTTGCTAGATATGGACAAGTCTGTTGTAATATGTGTGATAAATTGGACTGATAAAAACAAATAAAATAAATAAATAAATACAGTGAGCAAGCTTGGACTTAATATCAAACCAACCTGGAAACTGAGAGGTTTAGAATAGTTTACAAAAGGGAAAATAGCTTTACAAGCTGATAAATACTGTTCTGTGTAACTTTTTAAACAAGTGGCCAGGTTGCATGGAACTTAGGTGAAAATCAGTACAGTGAAACCCTGTTAAGAAAATTTTGAAAATTCCAAGAAAATCCTACTTCTTAACCAGGAAATTTCTTAAAAGGGTAATTTTAATGAAATGGGAGAATTTAGTGCTTTTTTATCCTGACTTCTTAGGCAGGAAACTTTCTTAACGGGGTTTTTCTTAAGCGAGTTTCACTGTATCTCTAGATGTCACCACACCGTATGTGTAAAATTTCCAACCAACATAGCAGCAGTGTGTACTTTAAACAATATAATTTGCTTATGAATATAGTGTTATAGGACCATACTTCCTGTGTTACTTCTCTGAGTGTTCATTTTTTTGACTTCTTTCAGGTTGTGTTCCTTGGTATGATGCTTAGTTCTACATTCTGGGGAAATTTAAGTGATCGATATGGAAGAAAACAGGTTAGTAGGGTTTGAGATATGAGGTTCTCATGACAGTGTTGTTGAAGATTATTAAAGTCTTCAGGGGTGTGAGAGTCCACTGACTGGTAAACAGTTCCTGGTGTTTTGAAGGGTCTCGTTGCCTTCATTGCTGTTTAGTCATCATTGAAGCGTAATGTCCAAGAAGACTTTAATCTGTTTATTAGTAAAGTTTTTGAGGAGTTTTACTGCACAAATTTAAGAGTAACTTGTTTTAGGTCTGTCATATTTATTGAAAAATTTCCCATTTCTGAAAGTAGTGCAACTTGAAATGAATTTGGTTCTACTGAGGTCAGTGAATCTGGATTTTCAGTTACGAAAATCAGGATCGGAACACATAGTAGTTAGTACGCTCAATAAAACGTATTTTATAGTACATCATTCCTTCAGAAGGCAATCTTACTTACGAAAAGTTGTTAGTGTTCTAGAAGCTCTCTTGTGTAGTGTAACCAATAGTTTACTTTTTTACACTTCCATACAACCTTCACCAACTTAGTGTCATGTATGTATCTGTAAATAACACTACAGGCTGTGCCTTACAAGGAAGAAACACAAAAACACATGTGCTGTAAGTATCCATGGATGAAGTAACAAAATATGAGTTCTGTTTGTTAATATCTTGTTACTATAGCTCATTCCTATGACTTTATGTTCCACTGTTATTGTAGCAGTGCAGTGGCTGGCTACTTATAAATTTATCTTTTAATTTTTCAGGCACTAACATTGTGTGGTGTACTTTTGTTCTGCTATGGCCTCTTGAGCTCATTGGCACCGAACTACCTGTGGATCCTGTTTCTTCGTGGACTTGTGGGATTCGCTATTGGCTGTGTACCTCAGTCGTAAGTAAACTCATTACCTCTTGTGTTATGGAATGTATGTATGCTGATGCAATGGCTGTAACTTTATCTATTTGAGACTTTCTGCCATTGTTTGAGTTGTGCTTCTTTTTACACTTCATATAGGATTTATCTGTTACTGTAATCCTTGAAACAGTGCCTAATTATAATTTGATGCTAAGACTGTTCCAGAAATACAGCCATCATTATCTTGTCATTACATAGGTAACCAACGTTATGATGTGAGGAAGAGCAGTCTGAGCGTGTAATCTGCCGATAACTGTTCACCTGTGTGACTGTTTTGAAAGTACAGTTGAACCCAGTTACAACAACATTTATGTGACACCTCGTCTATTGTGTCAGACGTTCTATGGAACCAATTAATCCCTCACTGTTAACCATAACATTGTACTCTGCACTTAGAGCAGCGCTTGTTTATAACAACACAAAATATTCGGTCCATTTCATTATGTTGTAACCAAGTTTCACTGTATCAGATTGAGTATTTTGCCATGTGAATAGTTTGAGTTGTGCCTTCTGAGGAATAAAAAGTTCTTGTTGACCACACTGGAAATTTACCATATTCACTCAAATGTGAGGCGTTAATTGTTCCCAGACTCGTTGTCTGTAAAGTGGCTGATCACCATCTAATCACACACAAAGTTAAGTGTCCTTTGTGTAGGTATTTTTCTGAAAATTGAACACGGTGGGGGGGGCCCCCCCCCCCGGTGATCTTATATTCAGGTAATACGTAGGTTACTGTTCTTTTGGATAGTGGCTGCTTCTTTCATACAAAAGTTAATATAGATTTGTTCCATTCTATGATTAAACAGGCTACCTCCCAAATAAAGGACAGGGGAATTAGCACTGAAAATACCTACTCTGTGCATTGTAATTCTGCATTCCTTCCAAACATTGACCCCTGTCTACCAAACTACACAGTATTAGAACCCAGAATGCTGTGATATCTGAATACATTTCAGTTTATCATTTGTAATCATTAATGGAGGCAGTTTGATTATGTGGCCTAGCGATCACTTCTGTGTGTATAGTGCTCAGATTATGAGCAGGGTTGAATAATTTATTATGTTTCAGTGTGACGCTGTATGCCGAGTTTCTACCAACAAAACAGAGAGCAAAATGTGTTGTCCTGCTGGATGTGAGTGTTGTCAGTTGCTAAAATAAAACTTCATCTTCCACGTTACTGTTCTTCTTTCAGGTTCATGGCTTTTGGGAATGGAATGTTTAACACCATTCTATATGCAATCAACTAACATACTAAAGGAACCTAGAAGTCAGTATAGTGATTAGGCTGTGGGCTGGACAGCCAAGGAATTGTGATTTTATTCCCTGCAGGGATGTGAGATTTTTCTCTTCTCCTTAACACCAAGACTGGCTGTGCAGCCTACCCAGCCTCCTCCACATGGAGACAAGTGATCAACTACATGCCCTTGCTACTTTACTGCTGGGGAAACAGCTTCCATTACCTATTTAAAAGGCGATGAGGTTAGGAATATGCACAGCTGGACCTCTGCTCCGATATACACCTTCGTGACCTGCAGAGGGAGACCTGTACCTCTACTTTTATGCGTCCCTAAAAGTTGTGCTGTGTAAATTTAGACTTTACCTTAAAAACCAGAATTTGTAGGTTGTTGTTAGGTTGACCAATCCGTGCATTTTTAGAGAAATATATTCAATTTATTATACCCACTAAATGCCCATTATTAGTTACATATGATTGTTAAACGTGTAGTTGTGGTACACTTGTACCGAAACATGTCAGAGCTACGTGCTTAACAATCATATGTGATGAATAATCTGCTTTTATTTGGTATAATGAGTTGAATATATTGATTAAAATCCAGAATTAATTTTAAACAATCCAGCACATACTGATCTTATGATTCAGTTGGTGTGCACTCATAAAACTTCATGCAAGCCAGAAGGAGTGCACTGGAAAGCATCTCACTTTCTACCATCATTGCAACTTGAGCCAAAGTTAGTGAGCAGCCAGTAGGAATCTGTGAGGTAGGTGTAGGCGAGCGGAAGGTTGTAGGGGGAGGTAACAGTTACTACGAGACATGCAGGTGTAAGTCAAAAACCCTGCTTCAGGCATGAATCAAACAGTATTTTGACTGGCTCAGTATTTTCAAAGAAGGCAGCGTTTACATTATCTTAAATGGCATGCAGTGAAGATCAGCCTTGCAGATTCGCTTTGACTGTTGTATGTCATATGAACTAGACTGTGTCTGTAGGCCATAGTCCTTATGGTTGGTCAGAACACTGTCGGACACTGAGGGTCATCTAATATTACTAATTAGGCTTTGGGTTGGACACAAGGGATTTTTTTCTCTTCTCTAATGCATCCAGACTGAGCCTGGCTCCTGCCTGGCCTCTTATTCAGTTGGCACTGTGGAGGTTCATTGCCTGGGGTAAACCACCCGCAGCAATGAGCTGACAGGTCATCTCTATCTGGTGCTGACATTAACCTCTAAACGACCGGGTTGGTATTAAAATTTTTGGGCATTAGTTTCTGAAAAATGTGAGCATTATTTGGACAGAAAAAATAAAATTATGAAATAAATGGCATTTTGTGATAAAGAAAAGCATGTCTTAAAAATGCAGTAAATTTCCTTGTTGCCTAGATACATAACATTATAGTTCTCGGGATTTTTTTTTAAATGCGTTAGTATATGCAAATGTAGGTCGTTTAAAGGTTAAAGAGTGCATGATGCTGTACTTCTGCTCTACCATATGCCTTCATGGTGTGGTGATTAGTTTAGCATTTGGAGAACTTTACCTTTTTACTTTTTACAACACTCAAGAAAAGATACGAAGTGTGGCATATATCATATGCAGCATGAAAAGGGTTAAAGCCAATTTATGATTTGCACATACAGGATCATTAAATATATATTTCATGAAACCAAATGTAAAGGAGTGAATATTCACGATTCTTCGGTTTTTTTTAATTGAGTTGCTCCATACAGTAAAAATGCTGGTTTTACATTTTTGTGCAGACTGCCTAAAGTGGTGTCAAATCCCAGAAACATTGTTCGTATGTGCCCCTGTAAGAAGTGTGTAAAATTGTAGAAAATGCAAAATGCTGGAACATAAAGTCAGGCTTTCACTTAATGTGGAGAGGTGTTGTAGAGATGTATATAAGAAAACTAGCATGTTTGGATTGGTTCTTTCTTCCAAACATACTTTTATTATTTTCTGTTCTATATTTACAGGTGTCAGATGTGATGTTTTACTGTGAAATATTGAGTATGTTATTAATACAATTACAGTATAGTATTATATAAGAGAATTATGTCTATGTCATCCTGCTGCCTCTTTGGAACCTATCGTATGATCACGTTTTGAATGTGAAGATGCGTGTGAATTACAGTCTCTGCACTAGCAGCAGTGTCTCTACATTTCCAATGGTGTCTATACACTCCCAACAATGTCTGTGTGTTACAAACAGTATCTGTACATTACCAGCAGTGTCTACACTACCAATATTGATGGCTATGATAGTCACGCATGACTAAGATATTTGTGTTTCAGTGTTTCTGGGCACTGGGAGCATGTTTTGAGGTGCTGTTGGCCCTCATCATAATGCCTACACTTGGCTGGCAGTGGCTTCTTGCGCTTTCAACAATCCCACTTCTGGCATTTGCTCTTATCACACCAGTAAGTTCTGATATAGCCTTTATCACTACATTAATTCAACAGTGCAGGTATAAGATCAAGCACATGCAAGAAGACTAATCTTTTAAATACCTGCATTGCCAAACGCAAACGCGTGTAAGTAAATTCATTTCATGTATTTGGGCAACAAGGGAATATACTGTATTTTTAAGACATTTTGCATAATGTCTGTTTTATTTTCCGCAAAATACCGTATGTTTCATAATGTTATCTGTGTTGAAATAATACATTTTTCGTAAACATTGTGCTAAAATTTAAACACTCACCCTGGTCAGCTAACAGTTAAGTTATATTTGCATCCTGTGGGGACCCATAACACAGTACTGTAGTGACTATGCTACAGGCAGGTTGATCTGGGGTTCAATTCCCAGCAGGGGTAAGATATTTTTTTCTTCTCCAAAACAGCCAGACTGGTTCTAGGGCTGACCTAGCCTACTCTTCAGTAGGTACCAAGTGTTACTTCCATGAGGCCAAGGTGGCTGGGGTGTGAAGCTAGTGACTTACCTCTGACCACTGCTGAGGTTAAGAATGAGTGGAGCTATACTTAACAATTAACAACATGAAAACCGGGTTAATTCAGTCTGTACAGTGAGTGTGCTGTGGGGTTGAATGGCCAGGGTTTGATTTCTAACAGAGGCAGGGATGGACCTTAACCTGTCACAGTGACTGTAAGTGACAAAAGCTTCTAAAACAGCTGGTTATTCAGTTCATAAGAGAAATCCAGTGTTTGGAGATCTATGAAGTTCAAGGTTCTCACAGTGGCGCTGGTGAAGGTCAGCATCTCAGTTACGATACTGTGCTGATCTACAAGTCAACACAGCATAACATCTCAGAAGACTTATATGTTCAGGAAACATATGGCTCCATGATCAGGGAACAAGGTAAAACACTAGGGGAGCCTCTGTGATGTGTCTACTGTATTTACTTGAATATAAGACAAGAGCTAGGGGCAGGGGTTTGCCTTACCACACATGAAGTGTGCACATGTGTGTGTGTGCGTGTGCATGTGTGCATACAAGAGAGGGAGAGAGAAGAGGTTCCAATAGTGTCTATGTAGTATGTAATTCCTTGATGGTGGCAACAGTTTGCCAGAACATTGGACTTAAGTTTTGGATTAACACAACTGGCCATCTGAGAAAGTATTAGGTATGTTTTTCTGTTTACCACCATATACAGACTAGCTATTGTTCCCACCCAGCATTCTGTCCAATAAGCATGAAGTCCTGCTTTCAGATCTGTTTAAGACTGCAAATGGTCCGTGAAATTTTTTGTAGTTTACATCAGTCTCTTCAGATACACACCAAATTAAGCCGTGGCCACTTCTCTCCCTGCCCTTTCCAATTGATTATTCACAGGTCATCCAAGCATTTGAGACCATATGGTTTGAACAGCTGACAACATTGTTTAGACTAGCATATATTGTTTCTTTTGTCATTGATAATTTTAACAGCTTTGTATGTGTATCTTTGATTACAGTGGTTACCAGAGAGTGCCAGATTTCATGTTGCATCAGGACAGCCTGAAGAGGCACTGGCAACTTTGCAGAGGGTGGCAAAGGAGAATGGAAAACCTATGCTTCTAGGCCGCCTGGTGGTGGATGATTCAGCAAGTCTTGCTCCAAGGGGACGTGTTACACATTTGCTTCATTCTGAACTTCGGAAGACATCTCTTCTGCTTTGGTTCATCTGGTGAGAGGTTATTTATTACTTCATGCATTCAAAGGTTATTTACATTGCATCAGAAGCTCAGTTACTATATCGACTGAGCTGCCTCATCTTCATTGAGTAATGGTGTTAAGGCATGAAATGTCCACTTTTCCTTCATTTCGATTCAGATGTAACATTGTCTTGTTATGAATAGAAGTTCAAATTTACAAACTTAAAGAACTGTGTCTGTCATAATTGCGAGGGGACCTTAGAACCATGATAAGGTGTGGCTACTAAATACCAAAATTGTATGCAGAGCTCCGTACTATGACCATTGATCACCGAAGTATATACTGCATATACTGGTTACTGCTGCACCTTCCCCCAGTCACATGCCAAACCACACGTTGATGTAGTGTCAACTAATAAAAAAAATTGTAAGCATTTTTAAAAACTTACCACAGTTGTGTGTGGTGAAGAAAAGTTGAGCACTGAATACACACAAATTTTCTTGTGAAACCAAAGAAAACTGCTACCAGAACCAACTTTTTAAACAAGGTGTATGAAGAACATGGCAGGGTAATGTAAAGCACTGCAACAAAATAACTTCAGGCGATGCTTTGAGGCATGGAAGGTTTATGTGGAGTGGTGTGTAGTGTCTGATGGAAATTGCGTTGAAAGGGTAACATGTAGCAAGTAATGTCCAGAACGAAGTGCTTTTGCAAACCGTTTTCATTGTTCAATAGCCATGCCTCATAGTCAACTTTAAAATCAAGTGTGTATTTTTCTGTGTGTTATGTACCATACTATTTTGCCTGCACGCTCTTGTTACTGTAATTTACTTTGTTTTTTATAGGATTGTATGTGCATTTTGTTACTACGGAATAGTTCTGATGACGACAGAATTATTCGAGACTTCATGTGCAGATCAAAGCAAGACTGAATCAGATCTGGAATGTGTGCTTGATTGCAAGGAGCTGTCCACGCAAGATTATGTCGACTTGCTGTGGACTACAATAGCTGAATTTCCAGGTTGGTGTGTGTGTGTGTGTGTGTGTTCACATATACATTTACCTTTACATTTACATTTCGTCAATCCAGTATCAGCCCATTGGCTGCTGGATGTGAAATATGTCATAATATTACTAGTATCAATGTCAATAACAAACACAAACAGGAAACACAGACAACAATATTTACAGTACGAACATCATAGACAGGATAAGCAATACAATATAAAAAATGTAAAATATGAAAGTATAAAAGTAAAAAGGTAAGGCAATTCCATTAATTATCAGTTCAAAATATACTACAATAAACGATTATCACCAAGCACTTAAGATCTGATGAGTAATATGATAAAAAAATCTTCTTTTTGAATAAAAAGAATGAATAAGAAGATACTGTGTGTGTTGGGGGGGGGGGGTGTTTTAAGGTAACAGCACTGTGCATCAGTCATCTTTTATGTATTTATTTCTGTATGGTGTATTTACTGCCACTGTCGGACTATGTGACAGAATGATACAGTCATTAGCGAATATTGAAATGGAACGGATGTTGAAGGGAGAAAGGGTGACCTAATTTAAGGTGCTGTCCTACTGTTTGCCTGGAGGAGCTGAGGAATATGATAGAAAACCCCATTCAAGATGGCCAGTCTCTGCACTCAGGTTGGAACTTTGAACTCCCCATATATGAAGTAGAAGTGCTAATGAATGATTTGTGGTGTTCGTATAATGAGACAGGCAGTGTGTGTATAATGTAACATTGAGGCACATTCACATAACCATTGTTGCTGTGGAAAAGCAAGAACTTTTAAATATTATGAGTGTGTCTGTATTCTTGCCTGAGTTATCTGACATGCAAATTGCATCTTTTGTGCACTGTATTATATTGTCATCTGTGGCCTGTCTGGCTCTACCATATTTTTTCCCAGTTATCTCATAAATGGCACAATTTTCGGAAAAAAGTTATTGGACATAAAATGTGTGTCAGTATTCTCAACAGCTTTTGTCTGTAACATCTCTCATTCTATGAAGAATTCAGTGAGATGTTAACATACATTTATGTACGTGTTCTTGTAAAGTACCCATTATTCTTATCAGATTTTAACCGAACTTGAATTTTCTCAACAAATGTTAGAAAAATCCTCAAATATCAGACTCCATGAAAATCCGTCCAGTGGGAGTTGTCTATGTGGACAACCAGGCAGACGTGATGAAGCTAATAATCACTTTTCACAATTTTGAAAAGTCACCTAAAAATAATGAGCAGATTTGTTTGTATGTATTTGTCCCATGGAATTCTACACTGTGTGTAACTATTAACCCCTGTACTGCCACCCCAAAATATATTTGTTTCCTGTTTGATGATTTTTGCTCTTCAGAGCAGCCATGATTTCACTCATATCTCAGTTCTGTTCCACTTTCACGGTGCTTAATTCTAAGACAGAGTGCTCTTCTTTTTTTGTCACATCTGTCTGTAGGATCCACATGAATCATCAGGATAGTTTTTCTTGATAGAGTGAAATTCATGTTTAATGAATCTGTGGGAGAACAGTGTGTCTTAAAGTAAATTAAAAATCCCACCAAATTGGGGTTATGCAAAAACTGTTCATCATGTATGTACCTATATACATATGATACAATAATTCCTTTACACGCACAGAAATTGGTTCTGTGCCAGTAAGCGAAGTTATATGATCAACAGTATCAGGTTAATTTGTTGTATAATTAACTGTATAGGAAATAAACTGAACAGTTTAATGTTTTCCATGTCCGTGCACTGTATCGTATAAAATAATATTCACCAACTAATGCACCAAAATAATACAATCTTCATTTGTAAAAACCTCCTACACGTTTCGCCCCTGCTGGGCCATCTTCAGGGAGAATAGTCTGTTACACTGTTGGATGCACTTACTGTCCGGACAGTACAAGACACCTCACAACGGAGGATGAAAGCAAAGGCACATTCTCGCTTAACTGTGTAAGTGCATCCAACAGTGTAACAGACTGTTCTCCCTGAAGATGGCCCAGCAGGGGCGAAACGTGTAGGAGGTTTTTACANACTGTCCGGACAGTACAAGACACCTCACAACGGAGGATGAAAGCAAAGGCACATTCTCGCTTAACTGTGTAAGTGCATCCAACAGTGTAACAGACTGTTCTCCCTGAAGATGGCCCAGCAGGGGCGAAACGTGTAGGAGGTTTTTACAAATAAAGATTGTATTATTTTGGTGCATTAGTTGGTCGCAGACAGTACAAGATACCTCACAACGGAGGATGAAAGCAAAGGCACATTCTCACTTAACTGTGTTAGTGCATCCAACAGTGTAACAGACTATTCTCCCTGAAGATGGCCCAGCAGGGTGGAAACATGTAGGAGGTTTTTACGAATAAAGATTGTATTACTTTGGTGCATTAGTTGGTGAATATTATTTTATTTTAAACTGAACAGTATTTGTTAAGAATAAAAGCAACTTTGTGGACAAGCAGCATGGTTTTAGTGCATGTTCAGGATGCGACATCAGATGTCAAAGATTATGGTTGTGTGGTAGTGATATCTGACATAGAAAACATAAATGTTTGTGGCCATTTTAGGAAGTTGTACCAAATGAATTATGTGTAGTGGAAGGCACAGAATTTCTTACACCAGGTGTGAGTTAGTTATTATATCAAGACGGGATTTCAGTAAATGGTGGAACCAGGTATCTGGATGTGACTGTATTTCCAGCAAAAGAACATATGGATTCAATTCTTCAGGAATGTTACACCTTGGCGATTGGTAAACAGTTACTGACAAGTTGAAGGATTGTAGTGCCATCATCTTCATGGTCAAGTAGTGCAAGAAGAGTGCCCTCTTTGTTCCTTCGAAATGTCACTAACTGTTTACCAATTGACATAGCATAACATTGCAGAAGAGTTGAAGATATAGTAACACCAGTTTGAGAACCTCAAATCTTGCAAAAGAAAATATGCTTGGGAGTACATGTCAGTACTTTAAAATGTGGCATTTGTTTTAATTGTTTGTGTAAGAATAAACACAAGAATGTTCCTTAATTACAGGCATATTTGCAACAGTATTTGTAATTGAGAGGTGTGGTAGGAAGAATACAATGGCAGTTCAGTTCGTAATTTTCACAATTTGTGTCTGCTTTCTCTTCATCTGTACTGACAAGTAAGTACCGTGAATATCATAGACTTTCAGATAGATTATTTTGTTGTGTGGTGATGGGTTTATGGACTTTATCCATCATCCGAAGAGTAAAATATTAAATTATTAAAAATTAAAGACTTAAAAAATTAAAATCACAACATTTCAGAAGCTGGCTCTGCTTCCGTCCGCAGGTGAATGGAGGGCAGAAGAGAACAACACCTATTCTGTTGGGCCCCTTAGACAGAGCTAGTCTCCATCACTGGACAAGTAGGTGTTCTTCTCTTCTCCCCCTCCATTCACCTGAGGACAGAAGCAGAGCCAGCTTCCGAAACATTGTGATTTTAATTTTTTAATATTTTTAATATTTTACCCTTCGGACAATGGATAAAGTCCACAAACCCATAATCACACAATATTATACACCATCGTCAAAACCTTTTAGAGATTATTTTGTCTTCCAGCATAATGTTTATAGTGAAGAAACTACGTACTGGACTGAAAGTCTTGCAATGTTCCGCATGGGGAATGAGTGAATGATATGGAGTATGATTATACCACTTGCATACAATCTCCCACTTTAGCATTCCATGCCCTTCAAGAACTGTAAAGTTTTAAAATCTGTTTTAACACCTGAATAAATATAGGGAGAAATGAACTGCCCTATTAACATATCACCGATGAAACGGCAACTTGTCACAACAAACAATTCATCAAGCTGAGGTTTCTGCATTACTAGACAGTTTGGTTATAAGCATGCCTTCTGGCAAAATTTTATGCCTACAAAAAAATTGCTTGTCCTTACATTTTTGTAAAAATGTACCATGCTTAAGTGTTGGTCTGTTAAGTATCAGTCAAGTTTTTTCAGTCTCTTTTAAAATTACTTATTGGTGGGTTATGACACATTGCTGTTTCATGAGCGATATGTAATTATTTATTTACATTTAGTAAATCATTCTGCAGATTGTTAGTTATATAAGGATTTTCAGGGTACAAAATAAGAAGTGGTTCTTATTTATAACCTTAGGCAGAATATGTATATGCATCAGTGATGTAGCTGGCCATTAGCTAACCTGCTGACAGATGGACACAGAAGTGCATGTGGCTACATCTGTTGATGAGAAAATGAAGAACTAGCACATTCCAAGAGTGAGCACTAAAATATTTTCAGGGCATAATACAGCTGTTTGGACATAGCAACCAGCCATGTACTGGAAATGATATTGGTCACAGTGGGTTTAAGCCTTCTTAGTTTAACCTTTTAAAGACCTGCATTTGCATATGTGAGTTCACATATGAAAACATCCCTAGAAATTCATTTTATATATTTAGTTAACAAGGAAATTTACGGCATTTCTAAGACTTGCTGCATAATCTTTTTTCCCCCCCCACAAAATGCCGTTTATGTCATAATTTTATCTTTTTCTGTTCAAATAATATGCCTTTGATAAACAATGTGCTCAAATGTAAGTACTCATCCCAGTAGGATAAAGAGTAAAACTAGGAATAACATAGTGAGATAACAGTATGTGAGTAACTGATAACTCATGATAATATTGCAGTTCCTGTGATGTGTGCAATGAACGTGTCACATTGTTCAGTTTATGTAAAGTACCCGTTTGTTAATAGCAGCTCTGCTTTGTTTGTTTCAGCCGTATATTTCTCACTAGCATGCTGTTCTTAGCACGAGGAATCATAGCTGGAGTGTTCCAAGCTGCATATGTCTACACACCAGAGGTAGGGTCATTAGTGAAAGATGCAGCATATTTTGCCAGGACGGTGCTGTATACCACTATATCCTGATGATTCAGGGTAAACTGCTGCCTCCTTCATCAAGTCTAAGTGTATTCAATATGACATTTTTTAATGAAAATCCAAAAAATGAACTTCTAAAGCATGAAAACTGTGGGAGTTTTGGTAGGACTTAAAAAATCTGACTTCGTAGTTGGAAAAACTCAATATCCAGGAACTTTGTATGTGAGAAACACTGTAGGCAGGTAGATGCAGTATATTGCATCTTACCTCATGAAACAGCTGTCTTCAGTAGCTATGATATGCATATATTATCACTGATATTACATTACCGCGTGTCCCATTATGTCAAACTTTGTTTTATGAATTGAATTCATGCTGGTAGAGCTCAGTCAGTATAGTGACTAGGCTGCAGGCTGGACAACTGTGGAATCGTGGTTTGATTCCTGGCAGGCAAAAAGCATTATCTTTGTCCTTTCCAAAGTGTGGAGACTGGCTGTGGAGCCCACACAGCCTTGTCTGTAATTGGTACTCGAGGCTTTTTCTCTAGGAATTAAGTGGACAGGGCATGAAGTTGACCACTACCCTCCGTCAAGTGCTGAGATTAGGAATGAGTGGAGCTATATGTCCATTCCCCTGCATGTCTTCACAGCATGCACAGGGACAACTTTACCTTTTACTTTCTGCCTTATAAATTGTTTTTTTTTTTTAATGCTGTTTACTGTGTGACTTTCAGGTGTATCCAACTCCATTAAGAGCAGTTGGCGTGGGTACTTGCAGTGCTATGGCCCGACTGGGTGCCATGGTCACACCATATGTCGCTCAGGTAAGTAATGTTCCATGGCTTAGCATACACAGCATGAAAGTTATAGCTACAGCACCTAAAGCGAAGAGATTACCACTTCTGAGGCACACGTATGTGTGGGGAAGTAATATTAAAATGGATCCTAAATACATGAGGTGTGAATGGATTAATCTGGCTCAGGCTAGGATCCAGTGTTATACTTGTAAACATAGTTTTGAAACCTCAAGTACCATAAAAGGCAGGGTCTACTGACTGCCTTAGCAACTTTCAGCTTTTAAGGACTCAGCATCTTGGACATATACTAAGACCACAGAAGGATAATGACAACAGTATCCAGTCTAACATGACCATTTTGTTTATCAACACAGTTGATGAAGCTACATGTTTTGGCTAATTACATGCCATCAGACTATAAATAATTAAAAAGTAATATGTAACTTGATTTTACCTGACATTGTAATTGTAGTACAGATATTATATTATACTTGTTGTGTATTGCTTTTAATTACTCATAGTCTGAGTAGGGCATGTAATTAGCTGAAACATGTAGCTTCATAAACTGTGTTAGTAATAAAATATTGCTGCTGGACTGAGTACTGTTGTCATTGTTGACAGTGCACTCCAGGGGATGGCAAGTATTAAGATACCACCACAGAAGGAATTGTCTCAGATTGACACCTCCTTTGCTTCTCCATCAAGCTGATATGCTTCAGCTTCCAGTGCACTTCCCTGTCCTTCAATCCAGTTGCCTAGTAAGTTTTTTTTAAGTGTGTTATTTAACAACACTGTTAATTAATAAGATTATATACCATCAGTGATGGATGCATGACTGAATAGGGAGCATTGGTGGAAAGATGCTGATTGTAAAACCAAATTACTCAGAAAAACCTGCTCCAGTGTCATTTTGTCTGCCACAAATCCTACGTGGGCTAGCCTTGGATTGAATCTAGGCTTCCAAGGTGAGAGGTCAGTGACTGCCTGAGCCATGGCACGGCAAATTTGTCTAATCATTCTGTTTGAACAAATATTGGTACTGGTAACTTTCACTAGTGACAAGCACTTTAGTGTGGTTGGTATAGACCGAATGGTTTGGAGGGGAATATATAAGGCAGAGGAGGAGTAGGAGGAACATTGAGCATCATCATCATCATCATCATCATCATCCCCATTCTCATGATACTCCTTCCATAGTCCCAGTATAATGTATAAAACTGTAACAGTTAATAAAGTATCATGAAAAAAATTTAAAAAAGATGTTGCAAGCCTTCACATTTCAGCATCATTAAAATGTTAATCCTACTGTAGGTCCTCATGCAGTCGTCTCTTCCATTTGCAACAGCTGTGTATGGGTTGGCAGCTCTGTTGGCAGCTGTAGCATGCTGCTTGCTTCCAATAGAAACCAAAGACCGTGAAATGGTAGAGACTGTGGCACAGAGGTCATGAGAGTGACTTGGTTTGGCTGCAGTCTGCCACGTAGTGGGATCTCTTTATGTAAGGTATATTTATATCTGTTAATGTAAGATAATGGTGCTTTAAGATTTTGTGTAGTTTACAATTTATGATACTGTGGCAATCATTTTTTTATTTTGGACATAAGTATTTATTATTCACAATGCTATTTTTAATATTAACCGTGGACCAGACATCAAAGTAGAGTGCTTAGCACTACTCTTTATACTCAAGAGATTCTGGGTTCAAATCTTGGTCCATAAACTGGCTCTCTTGATGGGTTTTTCATGGTTTCCCTCAGTTCTTCATTATTACCTTAAATTAAGTCATGACACTTCCTCCCCTGCCCTTTCCAGTTCATTACTTAAAAACAGTCCTGTTTTTCAATGCTGTATAGTAACAGCACCTGAAAGGGTCCTTAAATGAACAAATATAAGTAAAATACTTGTTGACGTATAAGACTGAAGAAAATTTGCACCCATACTTCAAAAGGTACATATTAACATTTAACCCTGGCCAAAGAAACTTGAGCGTATGTGTGATAATGTTGGTCCGTTTATTATGTGTTATGTTTAAAGTGCATCTGTGAATGTAATCTTTTGTGTTAGTATATAAGTGGGAGTGTGCCGTTTGGTGACAAATTATGACATGTACTAAAAAATAAAACTCGAGCCAGTGATTCAGAAAGGTCCAGTTAACTCTTTCAAGATCATATGACAATTATTCAGCATTTGATGTCTTAAAATATCACACTCATCTCCTATGTGTCATATTGAAAATCCCTCTGTGAAAACTATAAAGCTAATGCCATATGTGGCAAATGTCATAGAATTTCTTGTGATAGGTCCTGCCAAATATATTAAGAAAATTTCTCATATATCTGCAGCATTGTGAAAATACCTGGTGTGACTGGCTGCCTGCACTTTCTAAATACTCAGCTGTAAAAGGGTTATCTAGACATAGTTTTGCTGCATTATGTTGCTTGTATCATGAAACCATCCATACATCCGTCATGTGAAGAAGGCAGTCTTCCTTTAGGCAGATGTTGTGTTCCTTCACAAATTAGCATGATCAGGTAAAGAATAGGGAGTGACACTGATCAGCACAAGTTAATGACAGAAACAGTAGTAAGTAAATAAATTTAGGAAATTTGAAGAATTTTTCTTCTGTTTTACTAACCGTAGATATGTGCAAACACGCTTGAAATTTTTAACTGCTAACATTTTAACATCCAGATTGTTGTACCCTGGGTTATGACATTGTGTTTTGTTGTCTGTGCTTGTCAAGGTAAGAAGTCTGAATGTGGAGTATCTGTAATGATTAACATATTAATGATGTAACAATTAAAATGTGTAACAAAGAGTGAGTAAAAGGTGTAAAAGAACAATGTATTTCATGCAAGTTTCTAGGTGGTTTTGCATTTCTGTGTGTCACTTTTATTGTTACCTTTAGGTCCTGTGTAGATTTTCTCAACACTGCCTTCCCTGGTAATTAACTGGTGTTTGAACTGTCATACCTTTATCATTTAAATTTTTGGTGTGAATTTGTGTAGAGTTTGGATTTTCAGCCATCCTTCACCAACTGCAAAAGTTACTTCCATGCGAAATACTGTGGTTGGCAAAACTGCAGCTGCTAATAACACATCATAGTATAAGTTGCATGTTCCTCACTAAACACAAGCATACAACATGCACTAATGTCTTTAGAAATAAATTAGATATAAAATATAAAAAGATGTCACAAACAGAAGCATTGCATTGCTAAACTGGAGTATAGAAAGGTGGTTTTCGATGTAATTGCAGTCATACATCTAGTAAATGTGGAGCTCTTTCTGCAAAAGCCACCAAATATTTCCTTCAATGCTCAGAAATTGTGATTAAAATTAAGTACCATGGTTGGCAAAACTGGACACAACTAGAAAACTTTACATACTTCAGATGTGCAATTGGAAGAACTGCATGTGGTCAGGGATTCCTGTATGTGATTTTATAAGAAATATTTTGGTTAATAAGTGAGCCGGGATAGCGTAGTCAGTATAGCAACTCGCTGTGGGCTAGACGGTCGGGGGATCGAATCCCTGTGGGGTGAGATTTTCTGCATCCATCTAGACTGGCCTGGGGCCCACCACCATCTAGCACCAAGGTTAAAGAGAGAGTAGAGCTATATCTCTGTTCCCCCTTGGGCCTTCACAGCTTGTTCTAGGGTGAACTTTACCTTATCTTTGGTTAACAGTACCAACTTCTTCACTTGATTGATGCCAGCAAAATTATTACTATTGACCTTGGGAAACTAGCAGGCAGGTTATTATTCAGGAGTGATAATAAGCATTGTACGAGGTACTACATTCTGTTTTGTGACTTTGGACGCATAGTATAGGGTGGGCATGACAAGTGAGTCACGAAAGTAGCTAGTCTGTTATGGAATGTAAGTTTAGTTATGCTTCTTACATGAGCCATTCCATTTCACATTTGAATGCAATACATCTTGCTCTTTATTTAGTGTTCAAGTTTATATATCACTGTCTTCTGTGGTATGTGATGTAATTTCCTAGGTACTGATGTTTCAGAAGTAGCTGCTGGCACTGTCTTCAGGGTAGAAAATATACTAAAAACATTGACTCATGTTTTCTTCTTGTCTGTCTGCTTATAACTTTAATAGCAATCTTGAGCAGTCATGATGTCAAGATAGAATAGATTTCTGTTTTAGGAAGTCAGCATCTCTATCATCAGGGGATTGGTGTGAGTGGTGCCACTATACATTGTAATCATAACTACAGTTCTTTCATAGTGATATGAGGACTTTGTTTGGAAGTTCCCAGCAGAGTACCACTGGGTGGCATCCAGTGTTGACTGATCGTAAACCACTGTCATTATTCCTAGCCTGGCAAACACCTGCATTCCAACAGCTCCAGCAGACATGACACTGAATCTGAGGCAGTCCTCATACCTGACAGTCAGCATGGTACAGCAGAACAGAGAGGCCAGTATACAGCCTGTAGACAAGGGAGTAACTTGGACACAGGACGAGGTGATGAAAGATTTCTTGTAGGGCAAGGAGCATCAACTGTAGTCAAAAATGAGTGGACACACTGCCCAGTGGTCCCCTACTGGTGTGCTTTTCAGTGAGGACACTGGGCAGTAACAAATAGACTGTTTACAAATACACCATATGACAAGGCCATTTATCACAACAGTTCCCTGTGATGGAGACGCTCGTATAAAAAGTTGGAAATCAATTGACATAGCTGAACCCCTGTGGCCACTTCACTGTACTTACCTGGTGTCAAAGCTTTGGATCGTGTATTAACAGCAGAACCTACCATATATATATTTTCATGGCTTAACAGCCCTTGGGATCCTAGGTATCCTCATTGTTGAGGTTTTGAGATAACACTCACTCAGATACACCACACTCGGGGTAGGACTCCTCTGGACAGGAGAGCAGCCCATCACAGAGACGTCTACCTGACAACACACAGTACTCACAAGAGTCGGACATCCATGCCGAAGATTCGAACCCGCAGTCCTAGCCAGCAAGCAGCCACAGACCTACACCTTTGACAGAGCAGCCACTGGGATCGGCAACATTTATATATATAGGTTAATTATTTTATCTGACAGATACCATTTCATGCCACTATTCCAACGTGGGTGTGGCTGGGCCAGTCAGCAGCTATGGTTTATATGATATGTGAGCTGACAGAAAGTGACAAATAATCAGTCTCATAAAACACTGATCCTGTGTAAAACATAAGAGTTCAAAGCTTCAAGGGTTAATTCCCACTGCTACACAGAAACACTGCAAAAGGTGAAGTGGCAAATGTATGTTGTGCTGATGCATAGAGGGTACTGGGGATCTTGGAAATATCAGTATATAACTAGATACTTGCTGTAGTTCATTAACTGGGGGAGACTTGTTGGCAGTACCGCAACTTTGTCGCTTGGTATTAAATTTAAGTTGAAAAATGCATTTTCCAGTTTGTAAAAACTGATATGTGGACTACATTTCAACCACATTCTTACAAGAGGTGAGGTGGAGACATGACACAACAGTAGAAGATATTGAAAATGAAGAAGATAGATGAATAAGTTAAACTTCAACACACTGATAAAGATGGATGGTACACAGTCCAAGGATTCATCCAAACTGGACTTGAAGGTGAAGTGGCTCATGTGAGAAATTGTAGTATGTTATTGTTTTTGAGCTGTAGAATATTTATGGTTCACTTCATATTTTACATTCATGTTTTAAATTAATATCTTAATTTATTGTGTATGTACATGTACTATAGCTGTTGAAGGATAATGAATTTTATGTGGTGATATTTAAAAAGTATTACAGTATTTATAACCTTTGTTGTATTAATATTATCCATGTCATTATGACTGTAATGTGTTAAATGTCTTGTCAATACATACAGGATTTAAAATTTACATAACAAACTAAAAATAGTTTGGTTATTACACAGAACGTTTGCTTCTAGACCAGACCATACTGGAATAACCTTTATGTTTCACAACCTATGAAACCTGTGGGCACATGATGAGTTTATTTCCTGACAGCTGGGTGCCTCAGAGTTGGATATCTGCAACAAAATGTCTCGTACTTCACTGTATGTGGCCATTGTACATCACCTGTGCTATACTGTTTGGCAGAAACAAGAATAGCCTGTACTGTGTGAAGACATAATTTGGTTGATTCTTTCCAATATCCGGAGTTGAAAGTAGTTTGCATATGGCAATATGACTGTAGTTTATACTTTTTAGGCATGTTCGCAAAGTCGAAAAGTACCAAGCATGGCAGCCTTACTGCACAGAAAGCCTGCATTTGCTAGGACGTTCTGTGACAGCTGCTGTGCTCATGATAGTGGTGAACAGAACGCACTCTGTAAAACAGTGATTTTTGCCTGCTTGGGTATTTCTTAATGGGTGTGAGACTTGGTCTTTTATGTTAAGGAAAGAACGTACACTGAGGATTTCAGAACAGGATACTGAGGAAAATACTTTGGGCCAGGAGGAAGTAATAGGAGACTGGAGAAAATTATATACTGATGAGCTTCATAATTTGTACTCTTCACAAAATAATATTAGGATAAAACTGAGGAGGGGGATGGATGGGCTATGACAGAAGAAAAATGTATACAAAATTTCGATAGGAAAATCTGAAAGAAGTAGGTCACATAGAACACCTAAGTATATTGCTAGGATGTCAAATAGAATGGAAGAATGTGCACTGGATTCATCTGGCTCAGGACAGAAATCAGCTTTTGAATATGGTAATTAACTTATGGGTTCCATAAAAATCTTGGGAATTTCATGATGAGCTGAGCAACTAGTAGGTTATCAAGAGTGACTCTGCTTTGTGGAGTTAGTACTGTTATACCATAGAGCATTTTGGAACAGGTGAATATTGAGTACTGAAGGAACAAACAAAGATTTGGATATCCTGGCTTATGATAAGCTGGTTTTTGGAAGTATTTTATTAGTAAAAATCTCCCTATTCTTCCCTTTGTGTAACAAATTATTTCACATCACACTGCAATAAGTTATTTTACAAAAGTGTATAGTATTCCTTTGAAATGTTACAGCATCAAAAACGCCTGAATTTTGTACGTCCTTAATTCATACAATGCCCCACACTTCCTCAAAGCCAGAACACAATTTGGCACATGTGAGAGCTGCAGAAAGTGGGTAGCTGCTGACCGACACAATGCTCTCGACATACTCTGGATTAACCTGTGGCATAAAGATGAGGTTATTACGTTTCAGTATATTTAGGACACTTCAAAATTTGCATTATTTATAAATTCCAGAAAACTCGCTCATTTTAACCATTTCATTCACATTTGCATCATAACATTGATACCTGTGTGTGTGAGTAAATACAGTATTTTCACTGAACTTTATGTAACTTCTAAATCATTATCATCTAAAACTCACAAGTCATAATATCACACATACCTTGCCATGGGCAACTGCACCCACAACAACAGTGACTGGTTCATCACTAGGCACCAGATCTCTAGGATTTACTACATTAGGTGCTGAAAACGAGGTGCCAAGTTTGCGACAACCCACTGGGAGGTGATCCGTAATTGGGTTCCGAATTACTTTCAGCAGCTTCATTGGACTGTCTGTTGCTCTGACACTGAATTTGTGAAGCAGTTGTACTGAAGATTAGATAAAAACATTTATTGTTCATTCCTGTTCTCAACATCCTGTTTTCAAATACCCTCTTCTCTTAGTGTGAGAGACCAAGTTCATGTTTTGTATATTTTAATATTTAAATTTCTTACAGCAGATAGGCATTTAAAGGATTCTGAACTGAACTGTAGCAAGAATTCCCCACATTTAATCACAGGGACACAGAGATTAAAGATGTTATATTGCCCAAGGCCATATCTGAAGTTCTAACTTACCCATGAGCCCAGCAAATCTCTTAAATGTGCGTGGTATTCTTGTTTGTGGATTAATTTCTATTAATACATTTTTTTCTGTATGTATGTAAACCTGAAAAAGATAATTTTAATGTTGAAGTCTGAAAATGATATCCAGTGAAATCCCCAGGGCTCTGGAGTTGGAGTAGGAAGGAATTTTAGGTGGAGATGGAGTCAGTAAAAATGTACCGAGTCCGACTCCGACCTCAATTTAAAACCTTAACTAGATACTCCAAATCCAGAGCCCTGATAGCTACAATAACCATTAGACTTATACTTAAATATAGGTTATAACACTAAAAAGTAGCCTGATGATTCATGTGGTGGTGATGAAATGTCTTGTAGGTTTACCATTATTAATACATATTGAGTGTTTATGAAGGAGTCAGTTGGAGTCAGAGTTTTAAAAATTGAGGAGTCTGAGTCTGAAGTTCTGCGTACCGACACCACAGCCCTTTTTAGCACAACCAATGTTCAGTACGCATCTCAACACATTTCATGGTCACAGTACATTTTCCTGAAATTACCAGTCATGACTTCCGCTAGTAAGTGATGATTTCAGGACAGTTATTAGGGGCCAGGATATTCGGCTTTTCGATGGATGACCCAAGGGTTGGGGGTTTAACTCCCACAAAGAGAAAGATACTGTCTCATCACTGAAGTGTCCAAACCACCTTACGAACACCCAAATTCATATTCAGTGGGTTCTGGACACTCTTTTCAAGGGATGATACTGACCGTTTGCATCCACCTGGTGCCAAGCTTAAGAATCCATGGAGCTATACCTGTAGTTCTCCATATGCGTTCACTGTGTGGGACTCGATCAAGAGCTAGGACAACTTTATCTTTACCTTTACCTTACTTTTAACCATTTTTCTTCTTCTGTGACGCTTCAGCCCATTTTTGAGCCATGGCCTCCCCGATCTAGCCCCAAAAGTTTCTCTTCCTTGTTGCCACACTTCTAACCCTTATTGTTACTTTATATTTCAAACAGGGTGCTCTACAATACACATGCACTACAAATTCAGTCACAAAGAAGAAAGGAGAGACTTCAGGAAGAAGACACAATGCACATTATTTTCTGTGGTAACAGGCATTCTAAGGACTTCTATACAGTGTCACATCCAAGAAGACCACGACCTTCATATTTACTGCTGCAGGAATCCCAAATGTGATGACAGGTATTTTGTTTAGTTTTAATTATTCAGGTCTTCAATATGGGTACACACAATTGTTTCATACTCATGAATCATCCCTATCAAAGATACTTCTAAAGTGTTAGCAAGCAAACGGCCTCATACCTTCTTTAAGGTACCATTACTGAAATTACATGCTGATACAGGAATGTGAGTTCTGTCCTGGTTGCCAAAGATACAATTAAACTGAGCAGGAAGGAAAGTGCTGTTCGTATTGGTTACTAGCAGCAAAATCATGTTCACTCACTTCGTTTCATCACCAGTTATTCTAAAGGAGCAAAGATTCTGACAGAAAGGAGATCTTATTCAGTGAGAACCACATGCACAAGAAGTGACAGTACCAAAGTTGGTTCGTTACAAGAGTTTCACACTATCCATAGCACATTATACATATCAAATGTCACTTGTGTTCTGACCATTCTGTTGAAGGTTTAAATATGTCCTATGCCCAAAGCCTTTGAACAAGTGTGACCAGTCAGCTATGTCAACGCTTGTACATCACAATCCATGTTTATGAACAGTCATGGCCCTATAGAAGTGTTTGTATCTAGGTTATAAACAGGCTACACTGGCAAAGTATATGATACTTAGCTTTATGTATCATAATCATATACATCTGAAGAACATGAAGTATCCCATCAGTGCAGAAGATAATGACACAACAGACACAGTCAACTTCAGTCATGTAATGTGTTGAAAAGTAAGACGGGAATCATATTCATAAATACTCCACAAGAACTAGCATTGGAACGGGGTATGAGAGCCCTAGGGGACCACACAGTGAGAAATTTAAGTTTGTATAATGGTTTCCATCACTCAATAGCGCAGTTTCATTACAGCAGTTGGTTCTAACCAGCGCCTGTGTACTCTCATGGAACACAGTGAGATTCAACTAGTGTTCCTGGTTCCATGATATGTACCAATTCCGATGACCTTGTACCGAAAACACGACGTGTGTTCGGAGCGGAAGGTATTTTACTCGCTGCAAGTTCTAAATGTTTATATCCTCATAGCCTGCAAGTGCACTATGTATACACGTCCTGTTCATGTGCATTCACATGATAAGCAGTACGAATTACCTGAAGAAGCCCTGCTCTGTTGAGGGGACTATCAAGTAACATAAGAAGACACTGATGAACAATATCCGGCCGACATGAGCCGACTGCGCGATTGTACTTCTTCAGTATGCTCACGTGATCATCGCAATTTAACAGCTGAAAAGAACTTCCCACCTGAAGTCAAAGACAAAAGTTTAATAAATTAATGCTATGCATACGTGTTAATTAGCAGTTCCAAATACCTTAACCTAACCTCAAAACTCTTCTCACTTTCACGGTTTCCAATTGTGCATTTTCGAGAATAATTATCAAGCGCTTCTCTTGATTTTTTAAATGTGCTACCACTAAATGCTTGGGCACTGGATCGATTTCGTATTCGTCCTCTTTATGTTCAAATTTCCTCTTTTTACCCATATTTCTTTTACTGCTAAACACCAATCCACCTACACAACAACTAACAGGGCTGCCAATGAATATTACGAAGAATTTTTTTAAATTTCCCTAACTACCATAATGATCGGATACAAAGTGGAATATTATTGCTGCATATTAACTTCAGGCAATTACTGTCTGGAGCAATGCCGCTTATAAAGATCCGCAACTTCATAATGCTGTTTCTACTTTAGTGTACATTAATTGCGATAATATGTAACAGTAAAAGTCCCAAGCATCTAGAACTAAAATTTTGCGGCAAATTTGAAACTATGTACACGAAATACGGATCATCATAATTTACTTAAACCGCTGTAAGAAATAACGATAACAATCTTTTCCGACTATCGCACCTTTAGTTATAAAACAAATCGATATATTTACTATTTCAGCCAAGGCAAATTGGCGCATGTACCTTATCGTGAACCTTTTCTGAACAGGCTGTGTGTGGAAAGTAACTTTAAGAAGAAAGTGCCTTTTGAGTACCGGTACTGATGACGATAAAAATGCAGTTTTATCAACTGCTCCTCATTGTGTTACTAGCGAAATTAAAAATAGGTATGCCTTTTCGCCTTTGGACTAATATGTAGGCCCTATACATCTCCAAGAATTCGAAAATTGGTGGCATTAATGTAATATTGTGTAAGTTATGTCTGTACTTTTTTCATAAGCTTAAATAAAATACAAACTCTAAGGGAAGAGTGGTTGTAAATGATGTCCCATAGGTTCACGTTAAACAGACTGAAGTTCTTGGTTATGATGTAAAATTATTTTTCATTTAACTTGAACATTCATTTAAAGCAACGTCAGCCGTAAATTTATCAGATTTTCTGACAGTGACCATAGTAAAATTCGACCTATAAATTTAACCAAACCTATCCCCATAATCGAGAATCTGGAATCTGCTAACAGTCGATAAAAATGTGCTGCCTGTGATTATGAAAGATGATTTTTACTGCAGAAATGTGCTGCACAAATTCTGCAATGACATCTGTTACTACTGCAGACATGATTTCTCTCTGCAATGTGATTCTCAAACAAAACACCAAGTGCAAAGTTTGACGATATACACCTTAAAAGTCTTCACACTCAGCTATCACAAACAATGTAATGGTTAAAGTTTTTTTGGTTATGGATCTATAGCATTAAAATAATTTTTTTCCAAGAACTGAATTCTGAAAAGAACCTGCACAAAAATGTTTTACAGCCATTATTTCTAAGAAGATAGCTCAGTTAGTGTAGTGGCTAGGCTACAGACTGGATGACTGGGGTTTGATTTGTGACAGGGGTAAGTATTTTTCTCTTTGCTGACATGATTCTGGAGTGCAGCCAGCCTTCTATCCAGTGGGCACCAGTGGCTGAACTCCCTGGGAGCAGAGTATCTGGGGCGTGAAGTACACCACTTACCTCAAACTAGTGTCAAATTCAAGAATTTGTGGAGCTATGCCTCCACTCCCCCATGTATGTTTAGAGCATGGTAGTACAGAGACAATTTTACCTTGCTTTACTTTTACTCATCATTATCTTTTAGGATGGATGGCATGAGGAAGTATGCTTCTCATGCATTATAATTGCACTGAAACAAGAATATGTGTTTTCTGGCATATGTGCTACGTTACCAGTGCTTTTCTCCACGTATTTTTTTTAACCTTGCATGTGGAAGGCTGTCGCCACAGCAACAGTTAAACTACAAAACTGCAATGACAGAGTTGCTGTATATGGCACACGAGAGTCACTTCTCTGATATTCAGAAATGCTGGCAGCACTGTGTCAGTGCAGGAGAAGCATGTTTTTAAGGACGAACAGCAACACAGCATAAGTAATATTTCTTCATTTTTATGTTAACAGTGCTGGAATTTTACAAATGCTGGCTGCATATTAATTTAGTTACTAGAGACTGTATTGAACGCTCTGCATGGAAGCATTTGACTTTTGTCGTATTACGCCATGAAAGGTATGGGTCCAACTTGACTCATTCTGAAGACCTGAATACTGTAGGAATTAAAGTTACCCAGGCTCAAAGTTTTCAGGGTGATAATCTGATTAGTCTTATAGGATAGTGGGTTTGATAGGGTTCGTTCCCTGAAGATGGAGCCATGTCTAAAGTGCTGTAATTAGAACTGAATGGTCAAAAGACTACCGGGATGGACAATCAATTTTTGGATTGATCAAGTGAGAATTTTTATGATTCAACAAGGAATAAATTGAAATGAGTTTTTACGGTTGTCAAAAATTAACATTATATGAACGTACCTTCTAAAGACTCCTGCAGTTAAAGCATTTTCTACATTGAAATACTTAGCTGCAATCTGCTGAATGTCTTATTTCATATAAAAAATTTCAGGAACAAATATTATAGTGTCTATAAATGGTAAAGCTTTTTTTTTTTAATTTTGTAGACAATTCATTATTCTACAGAACTCTAAGACTACAAGACAGAAGTGTGTAAGCAGAATACTTGATTCCATTAAGATGTTTCACTGTTCCTTTTCCATTTCCAGCATCTTCAAGGTGATTCAGTTGTTGACAGCTTCAACAACACAGCAAGCAAGGCGACCTCCAGCATTCCCAGTTTTGCGAGACTCTTCATTGCCACCCTTACCAAGATCATCTGTGCCTGCATGCACCACAAATGCACGGCCCACAGAATAACCCACACTACCAGGACATAGTGAGATCTGTGTTCCCTTTATACGGTAAGAAGCATTACCATACTCATCTGCCACTATGTTTCCGAAGTCTCCTGCATGTCGGATTTCATCTTCTGGCCCGCCATGTGTGTGCTGGAAAATTATAGTGTTATTAGCAGCGTAACTGTGGGTACACAGACAATATATGTTATTGAAATTGTTGGCAAAACTGTTCCGAAATGTATGTTCAAGTTGCAAGCACACACGTCAGACAGCTTTTGTATCATACTGCATTATAGAATAACACTTAGCTTGTTCAAGTGTTTTTGGAACATTGTGCCATGCAACTAGCATATAGTTATCAAAATTCTGAAGGTGCAAATGAAGATGAAGTCACTAAGTCCCTTCAAAATGCCAGTAACTTTTATTAAAGCCTTTGTGATGTTTGCCATGGGACTGATAAATATTTACCAAAGTTTTGAAGCATAATAATGAAGATAAGGTCACTAGGCTCCTTAAAAATTCGGGTAACTACTTACCAATTACTGCAGCATAAAATCTTAAAGGCCTTAAATTGTTATTAAGACTGCTGTGAGAACTTCAAATGTCACACTTAGTTTACTTCACACTGACTTTTTGTTAAAATTTTTTTGCTAATTACTCTTATTTATGGCACACATTTATCTGAATTTTGACATGCTGTGACTCCTTAAACTTTGTAAATTGGATTCGTGTCCATAGGCCTTCTTTCACTCAAAATCAGTTGATTTATGCACCTAAAATGTGTGACAGACTTCTGCATCCAACCCTGAATAATGCTCGAAATTTCCTACGAATATTGCAGCACCAGGCATGTGACCCATAACTAGAATTCAAACATGACAATATGAAAGAAACAAATTACATTCAATGGATTGAAATGTGGCCCAGCTGCTTTGCAGTCATCATCAGTACTGCCATCACGATGAAGATGAAAACCATGTAGCCCTGGTGGTTTCAGACCTTGTATTGAAACTATGATTTCAACTGGTTCAGACTGAGATGCCTGGTGCAGGTGGACTTGTCCAGAGACTGTAACAGTCATATGTCTGCATTGATGCAAAGCAGGCTTAATTATGAGTACAAATCAGAGAATTCCATTCATATGTTTATTCATTCTAAACTAATTCTTGAGATCTTGGATATAATATTTTCTACCCTCCACCAAATATTATTAGAACTAGTAAATCAAGGATGGTGAGATGGGCAGAACATATAGCATCTATAGGAAAAATGAAAAATATATTCAAAATATTGGTACAAAAAGTTCAACAGGAGAAACTAGTTAAAACACATAGTTAGGATAATAATATTATAGTTTATAGACATTGTGTAAAACTGTGGACTAGACTGATCTGGTTAAGGACAGGATCTAATGGTGGTGTTTTGTGCCTATGGTAATGAACCTTTGGTTTCTATACAGCATGGGAATAAGTTCTTAAGAAGGACTGTGCTCCATGGTGCCACTAAATTAATGTTGAATTGTGGTATTGTAAATTTATAACATCCCCTAAAAGATGAGCATCTCACATCTATTGCATACAGAATCATGTTTTGCATAATTCTGTACTGTCCACAAATATTATAAATTCTTGTTGTTGTTACAGTGAGGAGATGTTTAGTAGAAAATTATATCAATGTTCAGCATAAGCTATCACTATTGAACAGCAGGGTAGGCCGCATAATGCATAACTGACTGTATATTCTTGATGACACAGCAAAACAAAATGGATTTCCCAAATATGAATCCCAAGAATAAGATATGTCAATTATTCTTTTAAATCAGGTAATTTTTCAAGGCCCATCAGTACAGCACACAACAAAACAAAGTAAATTTACCCTTGATATTACACTCTTTCAGGATGTAATGCCATGTGATTTGCTACACAAGTACCAATGTTTCAGAAAAACAGACTACAGAGTAGACCTCCAACTACAGAGTAGAAGACCCTGGCCATAAACAGTCTTTTATTAAATATATAGATAAAATCTGTGGTCATAATGTCAGGCAACTGCACAAGATGGCCCAACCAGAAATGTGTCTGACTTTTATTTTGGAGGTCCCCAGTTCGGATCTTGGCATGGATACCAACTGTTGTAAGATTCTTTGTGGATGTCCTTGAACCTTCCAGAGTAATGCCACAGCAGTACTTACAATAGGCCACAACCCCTTCCTTCAGCATATTTTGAAATTCATTATTCACTTATTAACCCACCATTTGATACTATAAAACCTGAGCTACTTACAGCTTCATAAAGTAAACCATGAATAAACATAAATGAGACAAAGTATTCAGCAGCACTGTAACATTCTGAATGCTGCTTTTGTTACTTTACCTGTAGAGTCCTTAGAAGGAATCAAGTTACACACAGCTGATTTAGGGTAGCTCACCCGGTGTCCAGAGTCACCTGGTTGTGTGTACACTGCATGCTGGAATAAATGAATAAATAACAACCACTAGCACATAAGGTTCTTTCATATAGCCTGTTGGTTGTAGTTGCTGCTGCCCAATTTCACACAAAAATGAAAGAAATGAAGATTCATGAAGAAATAAAATAAGTACTTGATTATAATTTCTATTCAGATGAACCTGCAAGGGAGTGTCTTATATGAAATTGAAGCTTTCACAGTGGGTGGATCCAATGAAGACTGTGTGAAAATGGAGGTGGAATCCACTGTATCAGAGATTACAATAAAACCAAAAAATTGTCTGTCAAAACAGCAATTATTCGTAGCTTTCAAAAGACAGCTATATGTTTGGCTTGTAGCTGTCTTTTGACATCTATGAAATTATGTTGTGTTGACAGACCATGACATTAGAACACAACAGGAATGAATTGCCTTAAACAGCTTTGGAGATTGTCTGTGTTGTCTCCAATCCCTAGTGATAGAGGCAGGGGCACTTTTTGAAATGTTTGGGTAACAGATCTATATATATGTAGCTAATACCACCCAAAAACATTTCATTTCATAGACGATCATCTTTCTCTGAATATGTGTGAGTATTATGTTTACAGTTTGGAATATACATCTATCCCTGTACCTAATGTAAAAAAAAATTTACAGTTTAGTCTGTATGCACAGACATAGTATTGGGGCAACAAATACAGCAGCTGTGGGTTGACAGTTTGTATGTCCAACATCAGTGCTTACAGACATGCTGTTAGTAACAATTATTATTAGTGAATTTTGGTTATTTCTCTTAAGTAAACTAGAATGTCATAAAAGGAGAGTTTAGATTAAACATGTGAAAGTATAGAATGATGCTCTAAAATTCAGAAGAGTTACTGGAATTTGCAGTTCACTGATTAACATATTTGTAGTCTTGAATATTGCTTTATTCATTCAGACAAGTTATCATTTTTCTTTGTTGGGTCAGAAGAATATTATAAAATGTTAAGAACTGTATTTACAAACCCTCTTATTGAATAGCTACTTAAAAATAGCTTTGGAGCACAGTCTTAGACTATTATATCTTGAAAGTTGTTAAATGCAAAACACTGACAGACTGCCTGACTGGAAGCAGAATATAGACCCCATGTATAAACACAGTCTTAGTACCTGCTGTACACTATCCTGTACTGGATACTGGGCAGCAGTCATAGCCACGAACAAAAATATCATCAGAACCCTGAAAAGTCAAAACCACATATTTGTCAAGAGTTACAATTCAGTTACAGTACCTGAAACACAGCGACGAACCATAAGGAAGAATTGTAGAAGATTAACATGCTATGGATTTTGAGATAGTTGACAACTGAAAAAGGAACGAAGAAGTGGTGGCAGAACTATAAATTTACTGCCATCTCATTTTATACAATGACTCTAATTGCCCAGCCCTGGAAGTCTGTTATAGTCCACTACCCCCTCTCTATCTACAGCCTTTCCAAGACCACAGTCAAGTACTTTATCACCAGGGGTGTCCTGGAGCCAGTTTCTACTAGTTCAGCAAATAAGATACACCCAGGAATTTCATTTGGGCTCATAAATTAAGCTGCACTTGCAAGAGATTTGAGATTTTCACAGCAGTGAATATTAAGTTTATTGTCTAGAGGAATGTAATGCCATATTGTCTAGGAGATAGGGGAGTTTTACACTGTTCATACCATGTATTATCACTGATCAAACACAATACTCAACCAACAAATGCACTCTTATTATTTTTTTAAGTATTATATATTACAATCTCTGTAAGCTAGTCCAACATGTTTCAATGTCCTCTCCATACTCTCACAAAAGTCCCTGATGATGCCAGGAAGTCATCGAAACATTTTGGATTAACCTCTTGCCTGCATCTTCAAGTTTTCTGCTCTGAAGGTACACATCTCTCTAGCACATTTGTAACTACACTCAAACTCTGTTATAATGACTTTGGTTTATGTGGCACCTCATCTGTAGTGTCAAATATTCTATGGTTCCAGTTAATTACTCGTAAGGCATACTGATGTAGAATGGCACTTGTTTATAACACAAATTATTCAGTCCCTTTCGTGCTGTTGGACTGAGTTTGGCCATATATACCAGAATATGGTATCACATGCTAGAAGGATATAATATTAAAGTGCTTCTTAAAAAATTCCAAATTTTGCCAGAATTTATTTTCAATCCACCACACCAATTTTGGAATTGGTAAGATACTTAAGTCTCTGTTACATGGTCACAGACAGATGCAATAAAAGTAATCGTTGGGTTTCATTTATACTGTGTAACTGATAGGGCTATGGGAGGAGGTGAAGAAAGGGAATCGCTGATGGTCCACCTTGCTACGTTATTCTCACCAGTACAGCTGTGTTGAAATATAGACATATCTCTCTAAAACACTTATAACCTTCAGTACAAAATAATAAAGCACGAAGGATGAGGCCCTTTCAGAAATGTTGATCTTCCCTGATTCTATAATACCAAGTACTTCCCAAAATACAACAAAATCCTTTGTTTCACTGTGACCAAGCCTCTTGTTGAGGAGGCACAAAGGACAGGCATGACCATAAAGCTACATTCATTCTAGATGGGTCTAAAAGTGATCAGTCTGCTTTATGATTTGGCTGCTCTGCCTCTCGGAAGGGAGACTCTGCTAGCCATTGGATAGGACTGTGGTCCTGCCAGTAACTGAAACCTGGTTTCCAGTTTTGTAGTCAAATTACTGAGTTATCCCTGTGACTCACAAGAAGTAATCTATGCTATAATGTTTCAGAATATAAGATATGCATCTTCCACAAATGAATTCTCATTATCACTTTGAATTCCAAAATTCTCCTTTCATGTTCAGAGGACTAAATTATTTTTAAAAATTTCAGAGAGTGGTATGGCTGATTTTCACTACAGAGGCGCCCTGCCAGAGACTGGTTGTTCTCATCCAGCTTCCCCTTGCCCTTCTCTTGTTCTTAGTGATTTTCTTCAAACAATTCAGAATACTGACAAAAGTATATATGTCACACTGTCTTCCACAAAGATCCCTTCTGGTTTGTTATCTACAGTCAACCCTGTACCATTGATCTCAGTCCATATCTACATACAGTGACCAGTGATGTATTTCATGTATCTGATGTTAGTGAGATTTGCATAGCCATATTTTATAAACTGTTATTCAAATATGTTGCATTCACTAATTTGACTCATATTTAACCGCAGTGTAAATAATTATTATGTAGTGACATTTGCTTTGGAAGAAACAGGTGTGAAGACAGGGAACAAGCCTGTCCCCAAAACATAGTGTGTTAAATTTCAGTACAAATGATGGATAAAGTCCATAAGTCATTGAGTTCAGATGTCATATGCTATTGTCAGAACCTTATGGAATATTATTAAATATACTGCCTAAAATACTTGTGATTATCGGTCTACTGTTGAAATATATTTTTTACTGAAAAGTATTTATTTTCTTATTTTCGGAGATGCAATCTTGGAACTCGCTTTCACAGGTACATGATATTAGCATTATGTAATTCTGACAGATAAAAAGTGTTTCAGACAGAGGTTGTATTTTTTATTTGACGCGATTTATGCTTATAAAGTGTTGTTTCCAAATTCAGAAATTAAGGCTTTACCTCTCGTTTGCCAAGGAGGCCGAAATCGATTTCCACATCTTGTATACACTGCTCTATGCCAATGGATTAACTGCACCGCTGCGAAAGGCGGAAAACTAGATGCCGAATACTTGTTCTTTATGGATTCAGAACTGCAACTACTTTCGCACTTACCGTGTTTTCTTCATATTGAAAGAATTTATATGGCTTATACGTGGACGGTGTTATCGTTATTTGTTCCAGTGACAGGTGTGTAACTCTTCTGCACAAAAGATGAGTTCGTAAATATCTGGCCTTGCTTTCGCTGTAATTACGTATCTTTCATACTTTTTTAACCTTTCGTTGTTGCACAAGGACCTGTCTTCCCGCAAGGCACGTGTAGAAAGCTGCTTGAATAACACTTGCATTCGGGCACCAAACCTCACATTTGTTCAACGATAATGGCAACTGCCTGCAATATATCACGACATTAATGACGAATTATGCATGCATGGATGCTTCATAAGCTACTTAACAATGCTGTAATTTTCCTCCATTATAGAATGCCCAATTGTAGGATGCTTAACAAACCCTGAACTGGAAAAGAGAGGACGTAAAATTATCGCGGCCTCATTTGCCCCAGGCTCACCATCCCGGAATAGTTACGTTGCCAAAATAATCGATGCATTTGCTGTTTTTTTAAATTTGAAAGATGTAACGTGCGTAATAATTATTACATAATAAGCTAATGTAGTCTTATAACGATGATATGATTAACACATTCGAAAACCTTAGCAAGACCACATGAAGTCCTGATACTTCTGTCTGTCTTTCTTTCTTTCTTTCTTTCTTTCTTTCTTTCTTTCTTTCTTTCTTACTCAGATTGACCTCTTCTACCTATTCATTGTAGGTGTAGAAGCTTACTGTTGTATCTGATGGCAGTCACACACACGCGCTTGCGCTCGGTAGGACTCCTCTGGACGAGGGATCGGCCCGTCGTAGGGACCGGCGGAATTCGAACCCGCAATCCCAGCAAGCGAGCGGCCGCAAACCTACACATTGTTGCTTGTATGGGGGAAACTAACGATTCCACGTCTTCTGAGATATGACAGTGCGTCAATGAGTAATCGATTCCCGACATTTGAAAGGAAGGTAATGCTGTCATCTTCAAGGGTCTCGAGATCCCAGGAGGAACGTCGGAAACTCATTATCCGGTGATACAGCGTCACATCTCATACGAATCGAATCTTCAACCGCGCTGCTATACAAACTGCAAAACTCGCATGGTAGGACCATGAATAAAGCGATGGAAATAAAAGTTACATACTTCGGGTTAAAGAAGCCACTTTTAAGGTAATTTTTATGACCTAATAACTGAAATGAAAAGAATACTATGTTCATAAGGGGGAAAAGTACTGTAAGTTTAAAAGTTCAAAATTTAAAACATCCAGAAGATAACTCCGATGTACACTGCACAGAACCTAGGGAATCCGAACCCCAACCTACAGCGGGAGGATATTTCGTGTCATTGCATCACCGAATAAATAAATAAAGCAGAACTATCCGGTTTTCTGCTTCAAGGTGTAAAGCACGTAAGTTCGTTCGATTGTTTTTAAATATTCGAATTATTCGACTGTCTTCAGTCGATTCGACCCACGACCAACGGAATGTGAACTGAACACAACACTGCGCACTCTGAGCGTGCATTTGCCGCGAAAAGTTTCAAAGAAGACGTTGTATAAGTTGCGTCGTGTGCTTAGAGAAGAGTGTGTATAAGTCAGAATGGTTTCAGAAAAATCGGGGAAGATGTTTGTTATAAAAAGAGGTATGGAGTAGTACTATTTCGATAATATTAATGTGATATGTTTACCCACCCCACATTCCGGGGTAATAAAGCGAAAGGGGTTTTGTCCTTGGATTTGGTCGTACCCGTGCATACCTTTACAAAATAAAACGGGAAAATGTTTGTAACGAAGCGAGGTAAGAAAGGAGTGATTTTTTTTAAGGAATACAAAAGGTAAAGTTAAAGAATTGTTTAGTTTGCCACGTGAAGACTTTGTAGGGCCTCCAGCAACTATTATGGGTGTCGTTATTCACCATCATAATAAAATCTAAGTTCAGTATTTCAACTAGACAGTGTCTAGAACTAAAACTGTTAAAAAAATGTAGTGCGTATTACAGTAAATTCGAGTGTATTCAGAGATGAACCAGACGTCATCTAAATGTAACCTAACCTCTTACACCAGTCATTAGTTTGAGATTTGACCCATAGTTGTTAGTTCTGAGCGAAACATTATGAGCTAAATGTTTAATTTCGTATAGCAGTCGCTTATTGAGATTTTGTGAATGTTGGTTAGGAGCATAAGTAATAGTTGGCAACTGAAAAATCAGGTTTCTTTGTACACAACTGAACTGCTGAGACTGAAGACAGTAAAGTGATAAGGAAGAAGGAACAGAATGTGTTTTCACATAAGTCAACTGTATAACTGCCCCATTTCCCATAACCTATACTGATACAGGAGTCACCAGTCAAGTTGAGTTATTGCTCAAGGGACTAGGAAGAGGAGTGATAGCCACCATGATGCTGTGTGCACACAGTCCTGTGTTCTACTGTCCATAAAGAAGATGATCTATCTAAGTGACAGATTTAACAGGAGCAGTGGGTCAGTGTTTTCTGTTAGGTGGATACCTACCATGCCATACCAAGATGTTTTATTCAGCATACGCAGAGAGCACAGGGTCCAAGAAGACTGACGTACGTGTTACATGACCTGTGCTGAAACAGATTTTCACTTTTGTTGTAATGGTTTCTGTGTTTAGTTTACAAAAATATAAGCCTGTACCTGTAAATGTTGTAGACTGCATTGAAAGGATATGATCAGTTGGAACTGAATTCTTAATTTTTGTTATATTCTTCTTCAGATGGACGGAAGGAGGAAGTTCATTTTGATAAAATTACATCCAGAATTGTGAAACTGTGTTATGGGCTGGACATGGATTATCTTGACCCAGTAAGTAGAAAACATGCACGAGAAGATGTAATATTGAATTTTTGGCCTAGTTTGAACAAAACTGTTGTTTCTGTTTATAGCCAGTGATCACAATGAAGGTCGTCAGTGGTCTGTATGCTGGTGTAACGACAGTGGAACTGGATAACCTGGCTGCGGAGACCGCAGCCACCATGACAACAAAGCACCCAGATTATGCCATACTCGCAGCTAGAATTGCTGTGTCGAATCTCCACAAGGAAACCAAAAAGAGTTTTAGTGGTAAGTAAGAAAGAGAGGTTATAAGGGGGAGAAGGTCAGCACGAAACATTTGGTAAAAGCGTGGAATTGATTAATCTTCTCCCCTTCTATTGTCCAGGACACCATCCAGCCTGTGTAAGACCTTTCTGACCACTGGCTATTCTCCATATTCACTGGATGATGTTCAATTGAGCTAGGGGTGTGCACATTTTCCAAAAGTCTGGAGCCACCTAAAAATTCTAGACAGCGAAAGAGCAACATGAACCAGGTTCTATACTGAGGACCGACAAATATTAGGTGCCACCCTGCATAAATTTAGCTGCCATGGCAACCTGGTACCAGGACTGTGGAGTTGGTATGCAAAACCTCTGACTCTGACTCCTCAAATTTTAAATCTCTGACTCAGACTCCTTCACAAAAGCTCAATATATATTAACCTTTTAAAGCCTAGCGGTAACTTTACGTACCACCAGGTTTAACATTCAAAAATTCTACGTGGTGCCCACATTGCGTTTATGTGTATTGTACGGATCTCAGAACAAACAGCAACTTTTGCCTTATAAAACATTAAGAGATTGGTTTTTATAACTGAAGTGGAGAGTGTTTACAGCGTGGTACGCACTGAGTCTTTATATAAAACTGATACGCTTCACCTCTAAAGGGTTAATAATGGTAAACCTACTAAAATGGTAAATGGTATCATAAGACATTTCATCACCACTACGTGAATCATCAGGCTACTTTTTACACTTACAACCTATATGTAAGTATAAGTCTAATAATTATCATAGCTAGTATCTATTTAGGACTTTTTATCGATGTCAGAGTCGGAATTGGTACATCTTTACGACTCCAGTTCCACCAAAATTCCTGCCAACTCTGACTCCACAGCCTTGCCTGGCGCGTGGGATTTGTGCACCCTGGAATTGAGCTACTTCATGTATGATATGCGTTAATATATTTTCTCGTGTTATAGACTACTTATGCACATTGTATCCATTCAGCAATGAAATTCTTGAATGATCAGAGTATGGAATTAGTATCTGATGTTGCGCAGACTGTCTCTGTGGTTATCTACAGGCTTTCAATATGACAAATAACATCTGACAAATGAGTGCCCATTAAGGTGCTGTTGATGTAGACACGGGCAATCTCCAAAATGCTGGATGCTCTTTCCATCTTTGCATGGTTCAGTGCCTGAGAAGACTTACTTGCACAAAGTTATGTGAAAGCTTTCAATCTTGCATTTGGCATGTCACTTGCATGCCTGTATATTTTTTGTCTGATTTTTTTTTTTTTCCCCAGAGGTGATGGATGCCTTACACAAAATGATAAATCCAAAAACTAAAAGGCCATCACCAATGATATCTGATTATCACCATTCTATCATAATGAAACATGCGGATCGCCTGAACTCTGCTATTATATACGACAGAGACTTCAGTTACAACTATTTTGGTTTCAAGGTAGGTTATGCCTAATGCTGGAACCTGTTGGGAATAAAATGTTACTGTGATACTGTGAGCAGGTCATAAACCACTCACCATCAGTAAATATCATAACTGTTTTTCCAATAAGAGTAACAAAGATGATGAAGAATAAGCAACAGTATGGTGGTACATGTTACTGCTCTGTAGCAATATGGTTTTCATTCAGAGGTTTCTGGCAGCATGCAAGTACTTAGATTTGATTTAATTGATAATCATCATTATTCATGGGTAACTACTCTGAGGGCCAATCCCAGTGACTGTGCAGTCTAAGTCGTGGGTCTGAGGCCGTTTGCTTGCTGGAGTTGCAGGTTCGAACCCTGCTGGGGGCATGGATGCCTGTCTCTTGCGAGTGTTGCATGTTGTCATGTAGGTGTCTCTGCAATGGGCCGAACACTTATCCAGAGGAGTCTTGCCGAGTGTGGTGTGGCTGAATGTGATCAAAAGCCTCTAAGGAGGAGACCGTGGCCCACTAGGGGCTGTTGCGCCATGGAAAAGAATGCTGTGAGGGGAAGGTTATTTTTACTGTGATGTTTATTGAATATTGCAGTGACATATGTAGCACCTGAAATTTTTTTGGAAGGGGGGGGGCTCACAGATTCAAATTTGACCTAGAGACAAGCTTCTGACTGAAATTTTTCATGGTTTCCTCAGGCTGTCCACATAAATGCCAGTATGGTTCCCCAAATAAGGCAACAATGACTTCTATGCACATCCTGTCCAACGTGTTACTGCTTGTATTACTAACTTACTGCATGGAGCAGAGTCCTTCCTGAGAAACTAACAGTTCCTCAGCTAGTGAAGAAGTTCCATGCATTTTATGGAACCTGAAGGTTCATTACCACATTCACAAGAGCCTGCCACCTGTCCCTGTCCTGAGCCAGACCGGTCCAGTCCATTACTCCACATCCCACTTCTTGAAATTTGATTTTAATGTTATACTCCCATCTACACGAAGATCTTCCAAGTGATCCCTTTCCTTAGGTTTCCCCACTAAAACCCTGACTGCACCTCTCCTGTCTCCCATATGTGCCACATGTCCCACCCATCTCATTCTTGATTTGATCACCTGACTGATATTTGGTGGCGAGTACAGGTTATAAAGCTTGTTGTGTAGTCTCCACTCCCCTGTTGCCGTGTCCCTGCTAGGCTCATATACCTCCCGCTGCACCCTGTTCTTGAATACGCTCGGCCCATATTCCTCCATCAATGGGAGAGACCAAATTTTATGCTCATACAAAACAACAGGCAAAACTATAGGGGTTTGTGTCTTGATCTCAGGTTTTTTGGATGGCAAGGTGGAAAACGAAAGACTCTGCACCGAACCTGCCTCTATCACTGACACTGTATAATATGAACCATTGATAGTATCAGTAAACATTAAGAATTAATATGCCTTAAACCTTATTCTATTTGTATACAGTACAGTAGGTTTACACACAAAATAGGCCTACTTGTTTTGTTCTGAATGAATTTGCTGCAAATGCAAAGATATAGCACTGTATTGTCTTCCTTTGTGAAGGTTCACACAATATGAATTGTTTATCTTTCCATTTTTTTCTCTGGATACTTGTTTTTGTAACTGCTGAATCATATAAGCAATGCATGTGCATTGTTTACCCAAATCTGTACAGACGCTGGAGCGTTCCTATTTGCTTCGGATTGAGGGTAAAGTAGTTGAAAGACCTCAGCAGATGTTGATGCGTGTTGCTGTGGGTATCCACGGTGAAGATGTGGACGCAGCCATTGAGACTTACAACTTGATGTCAGAGCGCATATTTACTCATGCATCACCCACTCTGTTCAGCTCTGCTACTCCACGTCCCCAGCTATCAAGGTATGTTATACTTCAGTTTCCTTTAGATTGTGGCGCCTGGTTGTGTGATGCATGTCTACAAAATACACTTTTGTTATGAATTACAGACGACTGATTTCAGTATCTGTTTAATTATTATGTATCTAAACACACACAATTACGTACAGTTTGTTGAAACATACTCCCGCACGCACCCTGTAACGTGAGGTCTGTGAGGAAGGTGCAGATCTGCACATTAGCATCGTGGAACACACGGTGGTGCAGTTTGTTGAGGCACTGCGCTACAAGCCAGAAGGTCGTGGGTTTGGTTCCGGATGGTGTCATTGGAATTTTTCATTGACATAATCCTTCCGTCTGCACTATGGCCCTGGGGTCGACTCAGCCTCTAACAGAAATGAGTACCAGGAACATTTCCTGGGGGTAAAGGTGGCTGGTGCATAGGGCTGACAACCTTACCACCTTCATGTGCCCATTGTCTTGAAATATGGGAGCCTCAACTTCCTGGAACCCTAAGGGCCTGTCCAGGCCTGCAATGGGATTGCTTTACCTTTTACGTTAGCTTTGTAACTATACAGAGGTGAATGGTAAACTTTTTGTTGTAGGCAAACCATTCTTGGGAATAGGGTGTCAGTACCCAGTGCATAGGAGGCTGGGTGGGCCTCAGACCCAGCTTGGATGCTGTAGAGAGGGAAAAAGTCTCTGCTGCTGCTGTGAATCAAACCTTATTGGTTATTTCACATGTAGCCTGCTCACTGTACAGGCTGAGCTATTCCAGTTCTTGGTTTTAACTGTGTTTCAAGGAATAGGAAGTATGCATATTGTGTGGATGGAGAGGCAGATATACAATTTGAGGTCTTAGGTGTACATGTATTTCAGTTTTCGTAACAAAAGATTTTTGACACATGAAAGGCTTGAGGTTCTCACGGCAGTGTTGGGGGGATTCAAGTCCCCTAGGATGAGATGCCATTTCAGCTGGTAAATTGTTACCTGTGTTTTGGATGAGCATAGTGTGTGTTGTGTGACAGTTTTGTATCAGTGTCATTTGTTGAATGATACTGACAGGGGAAAACTGAAGTGCTTTTAAGAAAAATCTGTCAAATTGCCACTTTATCCACACAAGTCTCATGTGGACTGGCTTGGGATTGAACCCAGGCTTCTGCATTGTAAAGCCAGTGATTAACCGCCTTAGCCATGGCAAGGCCTGAGGTGCGCAGTGCCTCCATCTTCAGGGTCTAGCAGTCACAGGACTTTGTATAGGTTGACATGACATGTAGAATACTTGAATCTTGATTCTTAACATATTACAGCTGCTTTCTGCTGGCAATGAGGGATGATAGCATTGAGGGAATTTATGACACACTGAAGCAGTGTGCACTAGTGTCTAAATCTGCTGGTGGAATTGGACTCCACATTCACAATATCCGTGCCACGGGATCCTATATAGCTGGGACCAATGGTACTTCAAATGGCATTATACCTATGCTGAGAGTGTACAACAACACAGCGCGATATGTGGACCAGGGTGGAAATAAGGTGTGTTTCAGTAAAGTTATGTACAAGACTTGGAGTTCTATGCCATCTGGAAGGGAGAAATTGTATAGGCAATCACCTGCATCAGTTCAGAGCAGAGTTCCAATGTTTTGGAGGCCATCCATGTTTCCTCCATCAGCAAATGTTCTGAAACACTGGACTTCTGCTAGAAGGTTAATAATAATATTACATGTTTGTCTCTGTCAGAGGTTTGAATGGACATTTGAGAGGAGAAAATCATGTATAAACCCATTTATAATTTAGACGTTCGTGTATGTGTAACAGAAATAAATATGGGTTTTTAAAATTCAATACATTTTCATAACTAGCAGTGGGGGGGGGGTTGGCAGAATGCGTACAAGTTGTGAGTGAGTGATGTCCCCAGATTTGAATTTCCCATGGCAGTGAGCATGAACATTGTCTACTGCAAGGTTAAGCAGTGTACTCTGGTAGAAATGTACCGACATGTTGGACGAATCTGCTGCCTCCTCCTTCAGGATCAAATCCAAGAAGACAATTTCTCTCTCTCTCTCTGTCCCCCCCCCGAGCTGACTGGCATAAGTTGTTTATTATTTATTAATGAAAAAATTGGTGACAAAAGAATTTATCATTTGAGCAGACCAATTAATCATGATATTTCTAGTAGTGACCAGATGGCTTCCTTGCTAGCTGAGTTGTCTGACAATGTACATAGCTGCATCTGGCACAGCATGGTCACTGCTAGGCTCACCTTTTAATGGCTGGGCAGTGTTATACATCGTTCGAAAACATTTACTCTGCTGGGGGTAAGTGTGTAATTTCTGCCACAGTGGACATTTTTGAAACACACAGGAAACGTGGTGGTGCATTTGCAGTGCTTCCGCTCTTACCAGCTTGCGTGTTCTCCCCCAGATCAACAACTAGCAAGTAATCTTGTCACTACTGTAAAATAAAGAGTTGTTTTCTCTTGACCACTGCATCAGTAAGTAGAGCATATTTTAGATTTGAGATTTTCACAGTGGCATTGCAGAAGATTCGTGTTTTCTGGGGAAGTTATCACTTGTCTGGTAGATAGTTACTGATGTTTTGAACGAACGTGCTACTTCCTTCTTCAGGATCAAGCAGTCCTTGGATTGCTTGAGCCTGAGAAGAAGACACTACAGTCTTTCTTAACAACAGTAATTACTGGTATTTACCAGTCACCACAGTGTGACATCCCAGAAGACATGAATCTTAAGAATGTGTGTACTCTCATTTTCAGCGTCCTGGAGCATTCGCTATTTATCTGGAACCTTGGCATGCAGATGTGTTTGAATTTCTTGACCTGAAGAAAAATACAGGGAAGGAGGAAATTCGAGCTCGGGATCTCTTCTATGCGTTGTGGATTCCTGATTTGTTTATGAAGCGTGTGAAAAACAATGAGCTGTGGAGCCTTATGTGTCCCCATGCCTGTCCTGGTCTTTCAGACTGTTGGGGCGAGGAGTTTGATAACTTGTATACAAAGTAAGGATTGTATAATTAGAAGTAGTGCATTTACTAATATAGTACAGTAGTTCTGGGGGAAAATGTAGACTTGTTTTGTAGTCATGGATAATCAAGGTCTCATATTTTAATTCTTAGGTAAGTGGAATCTTTATTTAATCATGTATGAGTACTTATTGTCAACATATTTGAAGTGAATCAATGCCTATGTAATTTAAATTTCCATTGCTTCTTAGTATTGAAAGGTGAAGTGATGATTTTGAATTAAAAACTGTGTTTGATTTCTTCCTATTGGGGTGAACAAAGAAAAGTTAGTTGTACCAACGTAGAAACATGGACGAACTGGTAGAAGGAATAACCAGTCTTTGTAACCTGTAATATGACACAGAACCTTACTGAATGCTTAAGCTCCCCCCCCCTA